>JASDQU010505536.1:59899-74318 GCA_032191745.1 Picea mariana | reverse complement strand
CTCCACAATATCCCACAACTCATTTTCTTGCAAAAGCAAGATCATCTTCTCCTTCCATGCACCAAAATTTGCTACCCCATCAAGTCTATCCTCAACTCTCAAACCAGTAGCCATTGACCCTTTTTTCTGCTAAAAGTAACAAATTCAAAAATCTGCCCTGTGAAGTGTCTGCTACCCCAACTTTCTGTCTTCTGAAATTTCTGCTTCTCTTAAACTCAGCTTTGATACCATGTTAAAATTTCAGACCCCAACCTAGTTTCAATCTCGTTGATTTTTCAGCCAAAGTTAAATGCCCAAACCTAGTTTCAGCACAGTTTCAGCATATAAAAACTTAGTAGAAAATAAACTTTAGAACTGAAACATGAGGATTCTGAACATCGTTTTCAACACAGAAATAAAATATTAGTAGTATGCAAAACTTAGAAAATTTATAGACAGAGATTTTTGGTCTAACTTCGACCCTGGAAAAACCCACAAGGGGAAAACCAGTGAGAGAGGGAGATTTTTATTATTTAGGAGCTTCAGAGAATTCTGTTACAGCATATTCATCTTCAGAAATTTAAATGACAAACTTATCTCGACAACAATGCCAATTCTTCACACAGGAAAATGAGCCAACTCCTCAAAATTCTTCCCAGAATTTTCTGCAATAAATTACAAGTCTGCTCCTCGATTTCTGTGCCTCCAAACTGCTGTATAACCACCTTGAAATTCATGCCAACTGCCTCATCCCAAAAACAAAGAAATAAATGATGTACGACCACCTTGGGTAACGTGCCAAAACTCCCAAAAAACAACAAAGATCTTTCTTCTCGAAATTTATGCCAAAAGGACAATCGTACAAACTATACAGAATCCATACAGTACAGGCTGTACTTTCTATATTGAAATTCGTGCCCTTTTTCCTGCTGTATGGAATTAAAAATCCATACAGTATGAACTTTTCTGCTGGACTGTACTTTGCCTCGATTTCTGTGCCTTCTCCTCTTGCTGTATGACCTTCTCAATCTGTACAGTACGGCCTGCCTTCAATGCTATCCTTGCTGCCTCGATTTATGTGCTAGTTTCCTGCCTTGGGATGCATGCCTTAGCTCCCAGAAATGGCTGCTCTCTTGCTGCTCAAAAATGATCTCTCTCTTGCTCTCTCAAAAATGATCCAACTAGCCAAGAATGGGTGTGCCCTCTTGCCCTAATCAACCTCATGAGGGAAGGTGAGGGGTTTTCTAATGTAACGGTTGAGATTAGATTAAATGGGTGGCTGAGATTTGGTGTCTCTTCACTCACCCTCACTTTAGTCATAAAGTAACCTTTTAATTTGCATCTCAAAAATTAAATGACTAGGACCCACATTAGGCACTTTCTCCCCCTTAGGTGCCTATGGAAGAGAAACACTTGCCTTGGTACTTTATTTAATTAATTTTTTTAACAATAACTAAATTAAAAATCCAAGTAGAATAAGACAAGAGAATTGAAAAAGCACTCAAAGAATAGTTAGAAGAAAGAGACAAGATCATTGGAAGTTTGGAAGCATAGATTGTCACATTGAGAAAATTCCTTCAGAAGAAAAATATGTAGAACAACTCTAAAGTTTTGGATGAGATTAGTAGCAGTCAAAGGCCACATCATGACAAGTTTGAACTAGGATACAACCAGACAGAAAAAAGGGTCAAGCTCCAAAATAACAGATCAAGAAACAAAACCAAGAAGCTACACAGAGAGAGTCATATGATCTACTAAGAAGGAGCAAGACAAGAAGTTTCATAAGGAACATCATAGAGATACTCCACCACCCAGAAGATTCAAATTTCAGAATTAGCAGAATTTAGAAAAAAAAATACCTCAAGAAGAAGAAGGATTCAAAAGAGTAACTCCCTTTAGAAGATATTCAACTCCCAGGTATCAAACTATATTCCTTGGACTATTTTATTCATGTAACAATTTTGGACACAAGGTTGTAAATTACAAAGAAAATAATAGGAATAGAAACAACCATGAAATTTATGACCGAAATGATTATTGAAGAAGGCCCAGTGAAACACAATACAAAAACTACAATAGGCTTGAATCCTTGAGTATTGAAGTAGAATGATACACGTGAAACAACTTTGGACACAAGGTCAAATATTGTAGAATGACAATTTCTCCAAGAGAATCACAACAAAACAAAAATAGTTACAGACATGAACCTCAAAGAATATGGATAAGGAAGCATAATCAGTACAACATTGAAGAATGAACACTCGCTCTACAAGCTCGACACAAGAAACATGGTTGGTATGTGGATAGTGGTTGTTTAAAGCACGTGACGAGTGATAAGGATAAGTTTCTAACATTGAAAAAGGAAAGCGATAGTTCAATCTGTTTTAGAGACGATAAATCAGCCAAAATCATTGGAATATGCACAATCAAGATTGGAACTAAGGATGCCAAGGAAGAAAATGTTCTACTAGTGTAAGATACAAAACAAAATCTTATAAGTGTAAGAAAAATGTCTGACCAAGGTCACAAATGTTCTTTTTATTCACAAAAATGCGAGATAATAAAAACGGATTCAGACAGAGTGGTGGCTACAACTGTAAGAAATCCAAGCAACATATATGTACTAAATTAAATTGGAAAGGAAAAGTGTTGTTTAGTAAAGGAAGATGAAGTTTGGCTATGGCATAGAAGAATGGGTCACATAATTTTTTATAATCTTGTCAAGGTCAGCAAAAATGAAGCAGTCAGATAAATGCCCCAAATCATGAAGCTGAAAAACACATTGTGCAAGCATTGTCAACAAGGAAAGAAAACCAAGACCAAGTTCAAATCAAAGGAAAACTTCACAACAAAACCACTGGAAATTGTGCATATTGATCTAGTTGGACCAACTAGAAAAAAGGAGTTGAAAGGTGAGAAATACTTTATGATATTGGTTGATGACTATGCAATAACGATGACAATTTATTTTCTTAGGAAGAAATCAAAGGAATTCGAGAACTTCAATATATACAAGGAGATGGTTGAAAATGAAATAGATTTGAAAATCAAATGTTTGATATCAATTAATGGAGGAGAGTTTAGTTCAAAGGAATTTATGGACTTATGCAGTGAGCATGGGATAAAGAGGAAATTCTCTGTTGCTAGGACACCACAACAAAATGCAGTCGACGAAAGGAAGAACATGACATTACAGGAAATGACTCGAACTATGTTAATGGATTCCAAGTTGACAGACATATTTTGGGTACAAGAAATGAATACAACATTTCACATTCAATCATATGAATTCTCATAAAAAACTGTGATAAAACTCCCTATGAGCTATGGAAAGGAAGACTATCGAATGTGAAGCATTTCAGAGTTTTTGGAAGCAAATACTACATTAAAAGAGAAGATGGAAAAATGAGAAAGTTTGAATCTTGTGTTGACAAAGGAACACTTGTTGGGTACTCAAGCACAAGGAAAGAATACAAATGCTTCAAACTAAGGCTCAAAAAAATTATGTAAATCATCAATGTGATGTTTGATGAGATGGGTAAATGAAGGATAAAAGAAGAAGACAAGGATTCAATGGAATGGGTTCACAAAGAAGAAGTATAAGAAGAGGAAGATGAAGCAGAGTAGCCAGAATAAGATAAAGAACAACAAGATCTTCAAGTACCTTCAAAGACACCTAGCAGATGAATACAAAAGAATCATCCATCTGGCCATATTATCAAGAATAAATATGTAGGAGATGAAACTAGAAGAAGAATTCATTCACCAGACAATTTGTACGTAGCACTACTATCCAAAATTGAGCCAAGTAGTTTTGAAGAAGCCAGCAAGGATAAATTTTGGATCAAATTCATGGATGAAGAGTTAGATCAGATAAAGAAGAATGACACTTGGGAACTGGTTCCAAGGCCAAGGAACAATAATTTGATCGGTACAAAGTGGGTCTTCAAAAACAAATTGAATGAAGATGGACAGGTTACCAGGAACAAAGCAAGATTGGTATGTAAAGGATATGCTCAGGTTGAAGGTATATACTTTGAAGAGATGTTTTCCCCAATTTCCATAACAGAATCAATCAGATTGATCCTATCTTATGCATGCTCCAAGAATATTAAAGTGTATCATATGGATGTGAAATCAGCTTTCCTAAATGGGGATCTAGAGGAAGAAGTATACATTGAGCAACCAGAGGGATTTCAGTTGTCAGAGAATGAAAATTATGTTTGCAAGTTGAAAAAGGCCTTGTATGGTCTTAAATAGGCCCCTAGAGCATGGTATTCCAGAATGGACAGATACTTACAATAGAAAGGGTTTATAAAAGGGAACACAGACAACAACCTCTACATCAAGGTAAACCAAGATAATATTTTGTTAATTGAATTTTATGTTGATGATATTATCTTTGGTAGTGATGATGATAGGATGAGCCAGAAATTTGCAAAGGATATGCATAATGAGTTCAAAATTTCATTTCTTGGAGAATTATGTTTCTTTTTGGGTCTTTAGATATGTCAAAGAAACCAATACATTTTTATCTCTCAAACCAAGTATATCATATAAATGCTAAAGAGGTTCAGAATGCAAGATTGCAAACTAGTCAGTACTCATATGAAAATTAGTCAGTACTCTTATGCAAACTAGTTTCAATTTAAGTAAAGATGATGATTCAAAGGCAATAGATGTCAATGGTTGGAAGCTTACTTTATGTGGCATCTTCCAGACCAAATGTGATGCAGGAAGTTGGACAGGTGGCACGATTTCAAGAAACACCAAATGAATCACATGTTTTGGAAGTAAAGAGGAAATTCAAATGTCTCAAGGGTACAAAAGAGTTTGGATTATGGTATCCAAAAAGGAAGGATCTATCACGTGTTGCCTACACATATGCAGATTGGGCAGGTTTCATTCATGATTGAATAAGTACAAGTGGAGCAACTTTCTACTTGGGTGAGTCTTTTGTATATTGGCTAAGCAAGAAACAATCATCAATATCATTGTCTACATTCGAAGCAAAGTATATTATAGCAAAAACATGTTGCATACAGGTCCTATAGATGAAACAAACATTGAAAGATATACAAGTTAAGTATGATGAGCCCATTCTGATAATTTGTGATAACACAAGCACCATCAATATCTTAAAGAATCCAGTGATGGACTCCAAGATGAAGCACATTCCTATCAAGTTTCATTTTCTACAGGAACAAGTTACCGAGAAGAACATTATAGTTAAGTATGTTGGGACAAAATGACATATTGTAAATATATTTACAAAATTGCTTCCACAGGAAGCTTTTGAGTATCTTCGCGAGAAACTCAGATTAGTTTATGCCCCATAGTGACTTTTGAATGCTTTTCTTATATTTCATAGATTTACATGCTGAAGCACCATGAAGAGGATAGAGGATAGTTCCAATTGGGGGAGCAGCCATGAAGGGAATTTACCCTTTTCCATTGATGTCAAATGGGGAGATATTAATCACATGGATGAAGAGAACGCATAGAGGCATTATTCCAGGGGGAGTGATGGTCACATAGAGAACATGAGTGACATGAATTCAATGTTGCATCATAGTGTTGTTATCAATGTCAAAGGGGGATATTGTTGATTAAGTGGGTTGGTTGTCATTGATGTCAAGCCTTGAAGAAAGTCCAATAGAAAATTACAGTATCCCCATAAGTGTGGATAAATAACCCATGTTTGTTTGAGGAATAATGTAATGAAGATCAATAAATTTGCAGGAAATACTACCATAGATGGATAATACATGTTGTGTTGTTTTCGATGATATGTGGTACTTCACGTAGTTCCTCACAGTTGAGGAGATATATCTTAGTGAAGTTGGATAACCCTCATGAGTTATCTAGAAGCCCCAAGAAATTCAAAGAAGTCAAGTATTCTAGAAGCTCCTAGAAGAATTTTACTAGTCAAAGTGGTTGTAACTAGCAGTTAATCATGGGTAAAGTTGTTGCAATAAGAAAATAATTAAAAATAAATTAGTTGCAACCAGAAGTGGTGAGTTTATTATTTATGGTAAAGTGGTTGCAAGTGGGTAAAGTAGTTGAAAGTGGTTTATCCCTAAAAGAGAGAAGTTGGGTAAAACAATTAGAAGATAACCCCTAAAGGAAACTACTTGGAGAGTATAAATAAGAGAGAAAGGGTCTCCCATTGGCACATATTTGAGAACATTTAATTTCTCTTTTGTGAAATTTTATGGGCAGGTATCATTAAAAAATCTAAAGCAGTGAGTCTAGAGCAGCAAAGAGAATTTGTAGGAGTCGAAGGGTTGATATTGTGGTTACTGAACTATATTTTTATTGAAGACATCCGCATGTTGGAGTACTAGAAGGACGTGGAAATCCATGGGCCATAGTGGGACAAAGTGTGGATACCCATGAGTTTATTGAAGATAGAGCGTGGATCTACTGCCAAAGATGAAGAAAAGGAAGATTAGATCTATCATCAATGATAGGTTGTAGAGATAAGAAGAGGCTAAAGGAAGGTCTAACTGTGAGAATGTATAGTAGAGATATCTACAGTAACAAAAGGTATGTTATACTTGTCTTAAGTAGGTCTTTGGTGAATGCTTGGGGTATGTCCATGGGAGATTTAGATTTTTCCCTTAAGGGAATATTGGTTGTATGGTATATTCTGTTTAAAAAAGATATATAGAGAAACAATGCTACTGTATTGGTTGTTTATTATTGGGACACTTCATTGGGCATCTTGTTAAGACATATCTTGTGTTATTTGGAGTATGGTTGAGGGTTTATGGTTGAGACATATTGTTATCAGTATAGATTGTGATTGCATAATAGTGAGGGTTTGATGTATGGTTAATATAAGGGTTTCTTATATCACACAAGATCAATGAGACATCTGTATGAACCTTGTACATGGTTGTGTTAGATCTACTTGGATATTGGATGAGTATTATTTTCTATCAGATCAACCAATTTTTAGTAGATACATAGAGATCAAACAGTCATCGATACTGAGACAGTGACAGAAATAGAGTGACAGAGACAGTATTACTGATACTAGCAGAGCATTGTGATAGTCTGCAAGTTGCAGCAAAGATAGGTGCGAACATCTGTGAGTTACAGTAAAGAAAGACACGTACATCCATGTGTTGCAGAATATATTGGCCCTAGATCTATAGGAAAGTATTTGAAGAGTTTTGGCATAGGTTGTGACAGGATTGACAGTAACAGGTTCTGACAGTGACAACTACAATTTTTTTGATTCAGTGATAGTGACAGGTCATCTACATTTGGCACTTATATTTCAGGGTGGTTGGACGGGGAAAGGATAGGTTGTCTTAGCCACCTTCAAATTGTAGCCAGAGAAAATATGGGGTTGTAGCCTCCTTCTAGTTGGAGCCAGAGAATTGGGGAGTTGGAGGTTCCCTCAGGTTGTAGCCTGAGAATCTAGGGGGTTGGAGAATCCTTCCAATTGGAGCTGGAAAATAAAGGAAGTTGGTGCTTCTAATTAATGTACTTCTTAAAGAGATATAAGAAAAAGCATTATGTGGTTTTCTCCCACATTGGTTTTCCATGTAAAAATATTGGTGTATTGTGTATGTGTATGATTGCTCATTATTCATGGTTTATTTATTCAGCACTCGCTGAATGATATTGGTAAACTGATCATAAAGCTAACAATGCTTATATAGAATGTGGTTAAAAAGGATTAAAAAGCACTATTACTGATTCACCCCCCCTCCCAATAATCCAACAAATTATAGAAGTCGGTATCAACAATTATTTTGTATTTCCTCAAAAGGCCTTTACATATCTCATTATACACCGATTCTAAAAAAATATCCTTCATAAATTACATTCAGATAGGAAAGGTGTCTTGTTTTGAAAGAAAAAACTATAAGGAGACAATTTCAAATACATATGAGCCATGTTCTATTAAGAGAGACAATTTGATAGATATACACAAATTATATAGAAACAAACATGTTTAAACATCCATACGATCAGATCATTCTGATTGTATGGTTGAGGATGTCCCATCCTTGGCTGAGCCAACCGATGGTGTATGGATGAGGATGTGACGTTGTTGTCAAGTTCAACCTTTTGAAAACCTCTACTGAGATCAATTTCTTCTGGAAACCATTATCAATAATGAAATGGAGTGGGGTTCCCTTCACCCACATATGTGAGTGGAAAACACACTCCCCTTCTCTAGGCTCCTCCAGTTCCTCATACTGGACTTTTGTGGTAGTGATGGTGACACTAGGTTTTGCATCAATGATCCATATTTCCTTTTCTGGTTCTGTATCAGAATCTGAGTCGACATCTGACCTTGGGAGTTTTTTCTCAGCTAATAAATACTGTTTGGAATGACATTCATCATTATTGTTCCAAGGACTTTTGTGGAACTCACATCATTTTCTAGTGTCCTTCTTCGTCTTCTCATTTCCCCTTTGGCTTGGGAGTTAGGGACACCCTTACCATACTTTGATTGTTGTGGATTTTCAGACCCGAATTATCTCTTGTTCTGCTACTTGAACGTTTTCTCGATTTTCACATCATATCGCTAAGTGGCTCCCAATGATGAGATGTCCATAAAATCCATTTCGGTTTAGATGTACCTATGAAGAGCCCCATGGTATTTTAAGACCATATGTCACTCAAAGTATTTGATACCAATATTGGTGCGCAAGGTATGGAAAGTATTGATGAACCTTGACACTGTTTGGCCCCTCTCTTGACGCAGTGTGGTCCATCTCATGTATGGTCATCATAACTTCCAACAGGGTAATATTGTTCCTTGAGGGCATCAACAAAAGATGCCCAAGTGGGTCCTGGCCCAAAAATGACAAAGGCATCCTCAGAATGTATCTCAAAGTAAGTCTCCCACCAATATCTGACATGGGGAAGGGCCTTAAGGAGCACGAAGGTGATATTTTCACCGTTGGAAAAATTGTGGACAAAGAAATAACATTCTAGCATATTTAACCATTTTTCCAAAGCATCGACATCTATGTAGCCTTAAAATAAATGAATATCAAAGTTAAATTGTACCTTGAAGGGCATCACAACCCCGAAGTGACTGTTAGTTGAGGCTTCCTCTGTTTTTGTTGACAATCATTGAAGGATCGAAGAAACATTATACATCATCTCCTTCCTCTGTCACACGAGGGATTCCTCAAGCAACAGTTTGAAAATATCTCATGTCTTTTTGTTCCTCTTTTCTTTCTCCATGGAAGTTTTATTGGGCGCGAGAGAGAATTTTTCCTCAAGAGAAACAAGCTCGATACCCAACTCTCTATACCCTAACCTCGTTAGAGACATGCACTAAGAACGACAAGGAGAATACCGCTTTGATACCACTGATCCAGATTATTTTTTAGGAACGATATGAAGGAAGAAATATAAAAGAGATATAACAAATAAATACAAAGAGATATAGAAAGGAACACGGTAATACATTAAAGCTCAGATTCTATTAACCATTGTCTGAAATACAAAAGACTGTAAATAAAAAAACACATAAGCTAGATAGAATACTAGTAGCTTATCTCCGAGAATAGATGTGTCAGCTACACTCATTCACAAGAAATTGATTAAGATGAGGATCCAAAGGAATTTTTAACATAAATAATAAATGAGAAAATTCTAAACATCAAAAAACCTAAACCTAAGAGATGAAGTGCCAAAAGTCATGTGGGCCCCGATGGGTTAAGTTGGTACATCAACTTCCCAGGGTCATAACTTTTGCATACAATATCCATTTTAGGTGCACAATATCTCGTTGGAAAAAAATATCTGTAGACTACACATTTTTCATCACACTTTGGATCAATATTATGGTGTGACAATTTCACACCCAAAAAAACATTGTTTAGGGCCTCAAAACGACCTGAAAGTTTAAGACCCGAAAAACTGTAGAAAAACTGCCAAAATGAAAACTGGTCTTTGGGTCAGTGGAATAGGTGGGTGGCCACCAATATGCAACTGGATCATCTGTGCACCATTTTTTATTGATCTGAACCTTCTCCATTCATGCCCCACTTGTCCATTCTGCATTTCTAGCCAATAGATCCACTATTGTTGCCATCTCACAGTTGCTTCCTTTATGCAAAGAATAACGTCCCAACATCCTTTATTATCATTGATTTTGCTCAATTTTAAATACCTCTCTTTAATTAATTTAGTGATTCACTATGAATCTCTTCTTGGCCACTCATACCACTCTACTCTGAATAGAATGCTACATTCCTCCATTTTCACCTATACCTGCTTACACTATGAACTTTGATCATAGAGGAAACTTCCTTGCTCCAAGTACTTTTAGATACAAGTAGCTAAGCCATAGCATACAATTATTGTTCCTTGCATTCCTATGCATGGATAGAGAGATGAATCACGCATATAGATGAGTCACAACCCACCTCATGATATATTTTATCTCCTCTTGCAACAAATTTTCCACCTACAGTGCATTCTACCTTCAAGGCTATGTAGTCCTCAAATTCCATGTGCATGCAAATGACGTTATTCACATATTGGGTTCATGTTCCATGTGAGAAACTTTGTTGATTTACGTTTGCAAACCATTTAGACTTTGTAGCAATTGATTATTGACCTTTCTATGCTCTTCCTGAGTCCTTTGTCATCCTTCCAATTCTTTATATGTAGTGTTTCATTTGCCTCTGCAGTTCTATGATGCCACAACCAACTCTAGAAGATTTGACCTACTTCCTTGTCCAATGAACCTTGGGATTAATCTAGAACATATCCACACAATATTCATTTATGGGATCTAATCATATTTTTAACAGTCCCTTAACATAACACTTTTTCCTTTAGGGTTTCTCCTCTCATCAACAATACTATGTTGTTAAAACTCACTCCCTTTATTTCCAAGTGGTTGCACTTCCAAAAGTGCCTCTACACCACTGCATATGCACTAACATGACCACCTGCATTGTTATTTACCCAGCAATCACCTCTGGCATATATTTCAATCATGTTTTCCTCTATATTACCATTCCAACAACTATACTCATGCCTTGTTCCGATTTACGAACTCAAAGTTATGGCTTCCTGAAATTCTCATTTCTACTCAATTGTGTCCTTCAATTCCACAAGTCACCTTCCTTATGATTCCTTATGAAATATTCAACTCAAAATTAAATTCTAAGTGAATATATGGATTCTCATGTCCAATATCTTTCCAATGATTACTTTCTTGCTCAATTTTGATCATTGAGAAGAAAGTTGTAGTCAATTATATATTGTCAATTTACCCCTTTTGTGCACCTTTCTCCATGGTGAAAATAATCTAAGACACCAAATTTTTCAACTTATAGGGGTAGATCTATCGGGAACCAATGAAAAATTTCCATGTGACATAGATAATAATGTTGACACCGAGTTAAAAATAACCCTCATATTTTCAAACTAATACTCCATTCAAAATCTACATAAATCTAGAAATAACAACTTTGTCCTTTTTGCATTTTCTCTTGACTTGATAATTTTATCCCTAATTAAGAATTTTTACACCAACACCTTTGGAATTTTGAGAGAATCCCAATTGTGTATCTTCATGCCTACAATTTTAAGGATCTATCAAAAGTTCACCTTTATTGAGGCTTTGGGATGATAGTTATGGCATGAATAAGTTTAAATTGCTTTCCCATTTTTAAAATGTATGCTACAAGTGTCTTCTCTCTCATCTTGTACACTTTCAGGTATCAATATTTTAAGCCCTAATATTGTCTCATTACCCCTTAATTGGGGAATATTACATTAGTAATGTTATTTTATTTATGTCATCTTTATTCCATTAGTTGTAATTATACCTCCTAGTCTCCTATATATACCAAGGAGACATTTTCATTTGGAATCATCTTGTACTTGAACATTTATGTGGGGTAAAAGAAGGTTTCCCCCTCGAAGAGGATTATTATCTGAAATTCTCTCTTTTTCAAGGCGTTGACTACTTATTTTGAGGTTTTTCTATGCTATATTGATGTTTGGTTCTTAACATATGGTATCAGAGCTCAAGGTCTTGGGGTTTCGCTGCTACATCTGAGACATCGTGGAATTTTCGCTATAAATGTTTTTCTACAACGATTTAAAAGGAACGGGTTGGAGGATATTTATTAGATAGATCAAGGTATGTTGGGTTAAAATTTCATCTCCTGACGCCTTATAATTTCAGAGATACAACCTTTGTAAGATAGGGTTCTGGAATCATCCTGAATTGAGTCATTGCGGAATTTTCGCTATAAATGTTTTTCTATAATGTTTTAGACCCTAAAATATAGAGGATATTCTCATAAATTAGTAAGGTATCTGTGGTAGCAATTTCTTCTTCTGGGTCATCTTAAATTTGTAGATACACCCTGTGGAAGATAGGGTATCTGACTAGTCCTATTGACTAGTCTCAAGTAGGTGTTCCGGGTAAAACAATCATAAATTCTTCCTAGAGTATCCAAATTGAGTGAGACTAGTTGCATTGGATAGTGGATAGACCGTAGTAGTTTTTGTATGAGTTTCATAATTTTATATCAATCATTTTATGTGGGGCATGCTATACAAGTGAGATCTCTTGGAAAGGCCAGAAATCAGCAAGTTGCTGTAACATCTCGCTCTGGCACACTTACCAAACTTATTCTTTCAGGACACTTGCTCGCAAGTGATATGGATTTTTATGATGATAAAACTTTTTCCTTCATTATGATGCATTAAGTTATATGACATGATGTTTTTACTACTTTGATGTAGACAGGTGCTGCTGACTCAGTTTCATTGAGTGTGCAGGGTTTCGGACCTTGAGGATGCTGAGGCATCGGTGGAAATCCCTTGGACTCCGGATTGAGTCAGGGAGTGGGCTATTTGGGTCGTTTCATTTACGATGATATTGTTTTGTTTTGATGATATGCTATTGATTTTATGATATGTGGTTGACATGATCTGACATGATGGTTGATGATGCAGGTTGACGATAGCTTGCCGACGAAGAATCACATATGGAGTAAAGGGGCCACACACAAGTTCTAGAGAGATTGAGGGAGAGGTGTGGACAACAGCCCTGCCACATCCTACTAGCACTCCCGCCGTGGCTCGAACTGTAGGTTAACGATTACCTAGTTCGAGAGGATCCACGATGTCGTGAGGGCAGACTGAGACAGTCGCTCACGATGATTCTAAGGGGCGCGCAATAAGGCGGGGGCCTTATTCCTTAGAGCCCTTAGTCTCCCACAAGTTCACCTGGCGGAGTTATGACTCTAGGGGTTATATATGTCTACCAATCCGTCAAGTTAGCAAGTGGCACCCTTGGAGCACGTGGTGCATCCTGAAGGGCACGTCGCGCAAAGAAATACAAGTCAGCAAGTGTCACCCTTGGAGCACGTGGTGCATCCTGAAGGGCACATCACACAACAGAAGCAAACGAGGTGAGTGGCACCCTTGGAGCACGTAGTGCGTCCTGAAGGGCACGTCGCATGGATGATGATGATGAGACAACCTAGATGACCCTAAGACCTTAACGCCTGATAAAATTCTTGAAACGACTCCCCTAATTAAATTGTCGCCCTGTTCAAATCAAAACCTAAATTAAAACATCTCTAAGATAAATTTGACCAGCCCTAAGAAAAGATCCTACAAAAATAAACCTAGGGCGTAAACTAAAACCCACCTAGGTGTTAATTAAAGTCTTCTTAAAAGTAAAGGGGGTAAAGTAATGAGGGAAATAAATTAAGAGAAACCCATGGCTTTTAAATGATAAAGAAGAAATAAAAAATTATTAAAGTGTGGGAGTATAAAAGCTAGGAATTAAAAAAAATATATATTGAAAGGATTAAAAACCGGATTTATCTTTTGGGTTTAAAAATAAAAATAACAAGAGAGAATTAAATAATAGAATTAAAGAAACTAGAAATAAAGGAAACTTAATATTGGAAAGTAGGGGGCATAGGGTAAAAATAAAAAAGGAATCAGCATTTAGGAGTTACTAAAAATCAGCAACTTCATTTTAGGAAAGTTTTAAAAGCATGAGAGGGGATCTAGGAACCCTAGGAGTAATTTAAGGAGCGATTTTGGGGGAGTGAGGGAATTGAGTCTTTTAATTATTAAAAAGAAATTAATTTTTGGAGAACCGTAGGGATGAGGGACACTTGGACAGAAGAGAATGTTTAGAGGTTTGTCATAAAAAATTAAATTAATAATAATTTAGGAAAGTAGGTGGGTCTCATTTTTCTATAAAAGAAGGGGAAAACAAGGAAGAAGGGATGAACGGTTAGTGTAACGTTATGCTGCCGAATTGTGGCTTGATGGATTGCTTGTGAGGAGTTGGGTTTATCTCAGCTGTGTTGGAGTGGTAGCTCAACCGTGGAGGCGAGCTGAGAAGCTAGTCTTATCTCTGGTTCTTGTGTGGCCCCTTTGCGGCTCGGGGGGCTAAGGGGGAAGCAGA
>JASDQU010505536.1:35902-53282 GCA_032191745.1 Picea mariana | reverse complement strand
GCCTTATTAATATTGACCTTTATTACATCCGAATACATTGATCTACCTATGTTTGGGTTAGGACCTTAACAAAGTACAAGATGAATCCAAATGAAAATGTCTCCTTGGTATATATAGGAGACTAGGAGGTATAATTAAAACTAATGGAATAAAGCCGACATAAATAAAATAACATTACTAATGTAATATGCCCCAATTAAGGGGTAATGAGCCAATATTAGGAATTAACACTAAATAAGTCACATCCTCTACGAGTTCTTCAATGTCATGTCATGGAAGATCATGGTCAAAGTTGTAATGGTACATTCACAACATTGGGGGAGAATGTGAATCTATGTCAACTAAGTGAAAAGGTACAACATCAATCTCCAAGTCAAAGATAGTCAAAGGATCAATATAATCGAGCTCAATGGGAGTGTATATTGTACAAATGGTGGAAGTGGCCACACTAAGAATTTGCAAAGGAGGAGGGGAGATAATGGGAGGTGACCAAGGGATAGAAGGAGGAGGAATAGGTATCAAGGAAATATTGGTATCCAACCCCTCATCATAGTTAAAATGTTCTAAATAAGGATAAATATATATGTTTGAACATTATGGATGATACGAAAAATATTAAGGCTTAACATTTCTTTGCATGATTTACTTAGTATCATATAACAGTGAGATTTGTTGTTGAATACAATAAATGGTAGGACCATAATAAATAAGAAATCAATGATATAATGCAAAGAAAAATCCTAGGAAGAGAGTAAATTGGAGTCTAACATGGAGGGAGATCATCCTGTAAACTATTGTTCAAGGTTATAATGTACTTAACTACAAAAATTTAGACAAATAACAAAAAATGTAGTGAAAAAAAAATAATAAAAGAGAAAATAGATAAACACTAGGAAAAATCTCTTTATAATAAAAAATAGAGAGTTATGTTCACTTACCTCTTTGAAAGGGAAACCCCCTATAGAAAACCTCCAAATACAATCATAATTGTTGACAAAATATTACATAACATTCTACTCAATATATAGCTATCAATAGAGAATATTAACTACATATGGGCCCACTTATAATGATGGCCTACTAAATAATTTTGGCCTTAATAATAAAGAGGACCATTTTCACAGTTAGTGACTATTAACTAAATATTTAGTGGGACTTATCTAAGGAAGAAGACCTCATACATTAATAAAGTATCCTATGTAAGGGGGTTAGAGTAGGACCCTAACATGCCATCCCCTTTTAAAGAAATATTTCCCACAAGGTTGAAGGTGAGGATATTTCTATGGAATCATTCTTGGTTTGCATGTCACATCTTCTGGTTGCATATATTTCCATTGGTTCAATACTTCCCCAATTTTATGTTGGTGGAAATGAGGCTCTTTGGTGTCCAATACTACTTCTAGCTGGAGCTAAATGAAACCTTCTTCATCAAGTTCTGGTAGGATGGTTTGCACTTTGGAATTCAATCCCATAACCTTCTTCAAATAAAACACGTGAAATTGTTGGGCATGTGTTATATTCTTTGCATGACCAAACCTAGTTTATGCATTGCGTTGGGAACGTGAGTGCGGTCACAGGGTGTTTGCAGGGGGTGGCGGTTTTTGTGTCCATTTTAGTTTTTTTTATGAAAATGGTTTTTGGCGATGGTTTTCTAATTCCAATTAAGGAATTAGAGTTTTTGACTAATCCAGGTAAATGGATTAGAGGTTTTGGATGCTACAAGATCCTATATCTATTATATTGTAAAAAATGAATATTGATGATGAATAAAGAATTAGAGGTCTCGATCTAAACAAGTTGTTGGTTTTCTCAGTTTGGGTTTCTAGGGTAAAATATCTGTGTGATGTGTATGTGTGTCATTGTAGCATCTTTTCTATTTTTATCACGAATCTATTTGCAATAATTAATTGTACAAGTTTAAAATCTACATTTGGTATTAGAGTGACTATTGGCTTCAGGGGGATTCCTTTGTGGTCAAGGGTTTGACTTGCCTCTATGATAAACCTTGTTACAATGGGATCTCTTCAATATTGATTCATGCAATGAAAATAAATGGAAAGAAGTTCAATAATCGAGATCGTCAAATGAAATGGGAAAGTATTTGAGATGTGGAAGCTCAATATGGAAAATATGTTTGTGGAAAAAGATCAATGGATCATTGTGGATCCAAGTATTGCACCTATAAGAATGTCAACGCAAGACTAGGAAAAGTTGGATCGGAAGAAAAAGAGAACAATCTTGGTGTGTCTCTCATTTTTAGTATTACTAAATGTGTGAGGGGAAGTGTTGTCATAGGCCATTTTGGGGAAAAGCCCAGTAATTTATGAAGGAAGTTAGAAAAGGGACTAGAAAAGGAGAGAACACCGGAAAACAAGGAAAAACAACACTAGGAAATGAGGAAGGACAAAGGAAGGAAGAAGGAAGTGGATCGACGAGGAAAATGGTTGGATTGTGGACCAGTCACACTCAGGGAGTTAGAATGTGGAAAAACATATTCCACCTAGGGTTAGTGGGTTAGATTGTTGGTCATTGTTGTAACAGGTCTTAACCCATTTTTGTAATATAAATATGTGTGTTGAGATTTGAGGAAGAGAAGGAGTTATGATTAGGCATAGTGGTGGAACATGAGCAAATGTTTGGATGATCTTAGAGTCATTTTTGGAGATATTTTTAGAGAGATGAATTGTAATTGAGGGTAAGGTCGCAAGTTGTGGATATTGGTATGATCTTGTCAGCCTCAACTCTTTTGTAATGCGCACAGTGTTATAACTTGATGAAGAAGAATAAAATAGGGTAAGGTCATAAGATGTGGAGCTCGGTGTGACCTTGGTAGCCTCACCTCATATGTAATGTGCACAACTCTATAAACTGATGAAGAATAATAAAGAGAATAATTCCAGATCTTTGTGGACATAGCCCAAGGGGGGTGAACCATGGTAAAAATTTGTGTCTCTATGTGGAATGTTTGTCTTATTTCTTACAATGCTTTATGATGAATGAATGAATATGGTAGAAGTAAATTGTAGTGCACACTAGAATAACTATGATATTTACTTCAGAATGAAATTTAATGAATGGAAATGATTATAGAATGTTAGATTTGATGTATGTTGAGGTAGAATAATGTATGACATCCCCTTAACATCCTCCCTTCCATGATTGTAGACTTATGGGTCCTGCAATCACCCATAATCCATCTCGGGTGCGACTTCAATGTACACTCTGTGCGCAGTGTTTCCTTCTGGTCTCTAGAAGGGCCAGCCCAATTCAATCCAACAAATGGTTCTATTGTTAGCTGGAACCCACAATAACAAACTGGAAGGGACTTGTTGAGAAGGACACTGAGGAGAATGCAGTAGTAGAAGGGGATGTTCAGGCCATGTAATACAACTAAGCAGGAGATTCAATGATGGTTGGAAACAAAAGAGCTCGATTTTGCACAGAAAGACAATAGAAACTCCAAGTAGACACTGCGCCAATATTTGGAAAGGTATGTATTCAATGTTCTTCATGAGGCATTTTTCTGTTATTTTCTAGAGTTGCTGAAGGAGTGGATACTAAGATTGAAGGTAAATCACCCAAATAATCAGATAAGAACAATATAATGGACTACTAAGAATATTGCACGTTTAGAAAGAGTCAATAATAAATTCATGCGTGCAATTGATTTTTGGCTAGATAGTATTATTGCAGGATTCATTGTTGAGTTTGTAGTCAATACTACAAAATCATATACTACTGCAAAGCATGAGTTTTTGAAAGGTCCAAGAGGAAGTTATAGTCTATCACTTTATACGTTGATCAAGATTTTACTGCATGATAAAGGTGTGATGATAATGGGGTTAGAAATCTAAATAACTCTATGCTCATGGGGAGATTGGGGGAAGCACTAAGGACGATATGATATATGGATAGGGATATGGATAAAGGTAAGTATAAGGAAACAATGGAACCCATTATGATGGATGAATAACAAACCAAGGAAAAAATGGACAGAGAAGGAATGACGTGTAGTGGAAGACCCTACCAATATAAGATTAATAGTAAGAAGAGGGAAGTAGCTGAGCGGGAAGGCTTGGAAAGTGATGAAGAATAGGTAGAGGATATTTTTGCTATGGGGAAGATTGAGGAAATCATGTGCACCACATATAATAGAAAAATAAGAGGTCATGGGTATGGTGCAGAAGACGGATCTCCATTCTAGATCATAATTAGTGTGGAACCCACAACCCCATGTGTGACTAAGACATCAGAAAATAAAGAACCATTTAGACAAACAAAAATTGGTAGCAAAAGGATTTTATTAGGTCGAGGGACCAATGGAAATTCAAGTGGAAGAACAAATTCAGCTAGTAGTAATCAATTATCTACATCGCACGAAGGATGCAGTACAACAAAATTTACAATGGAAGGAGCAAATCTGACTATTCGATTACCAGAGTTTCATGGAGAAGGGTAAGAGGAAACAAATGAGCATCTATTTATTTGTGAAAATATTTGGGAAGCTAAATAGATTACAGATGAATATACAAAAGTAGCGCATCTTGCAATTACATTCAGAGACCACGCACTGGACTGGTATATGAGCCTCGCAGTAAAAAGTCCACAAGGAGCACCTGAAACCGTCATAGATGTAAATAAGGAACTAATCAATGAATTCAAATGACCAAGTTTAGAAGATCAATATATGAATGAGATAATAGAAATCAAATAGAATCCATGAGAGTCGGTTTGGGAAATCGACCAGAAGTTCAAGTGATTGAAAGGTAAGTTTAAATATCCCATCACAGATATGCAACATAGGAATCTATTTGCTAATTCATTATTTCCACATTTTAAATATCCATTGAGGAAACATAAGTTCTAGACTGAGTTTGAGGCTCTATAAGCAACCTTATAATTCGAGGAGAATCAATCTAAACATAGAGATCCAACTATAGAAGAGCTGAGAGTGTATCTCAAGAATCTGACATTTCATTTGAATCATAATAAAGGCAAGGAAAAGAGGGAGGTTGTCTAGTGTACATTATGTAGAACACAATAACATAATAAAAAATGAGTTCCCAACATTTGCGCAGTACTTGGGAGAAAGATTTCAAAATCCCTTACCTACAGGAGGACTATGGTGTGAAATATGTAAAACAGATGGACATGATCCCTATCACTGTCCAATGATGAAAAATTACCAAACAGTGCCTAAGAGCACATTCTGCAATTTTTTCAAGCCCATAGGACATGAGGACAAGGATTGTCGAACCTTGGAAATGATGAAGGAAAGGACTTTATATGATTATAGGATGCAAGTTGAACCAATGATAGGTCCACCTCTGTAGCAGTACAATAATGCACATCAGTTTACAACACCATAATAGTATAATAATGTACACCAATACAATCAAGTACCACAATATAATACACCGCGCATAGGCAATCAAGGTAACGAAGGAGAATTCATAGGAGGAGGCCCTGGACGAAGAGGATTTTGAAGAGGTAGAGCACCAGTAACCTATCACAATTTTCAACAACCTCAACATTATGCAAGGGATTTTCCACTGCCACTAACAACATGCATGTAATGTCGCGTATAATATCATGATGCAAAAGACTGTCCTACACTTCTAACAAGGATACAAGAAAAAAGAAATCAAAATAATTAGAATTTTCAATGGATTGCCACAGAAAATAGAGACGATGGGAAGAATATTAACATAGTTACTCGAGGTGGAACCAAAATAGGAGAATATGCATCATAATCATAACCAACACTAGTGGGTCAGAAAGAATACCACACCGGAACAAAATTTTGATCCGTGCAAGGAAAATGAGACATTCAAGAAGGATAGACAAGAGATTTTGTAGGAGAATATTTCTTCTACTTCAGGTACAAAGTTAGGATATCATGTACCATTTTATGATATTCCTCATTTATTTGATCAGACCAACAAAGATCAGTCTTCAAAACAAGTAATTAATCTAAGAAAATTTTTGTTATCTTACTTGAAGTTGTTGAATGATAAAACATCTCTACAAGTATTACAAAGTTCGTTAGAAAAGTTCAATTATGGAGAAAAGATAAAACTAGAACAAAAGAAAGTCAATCATGTCCATAAGAAGACAAGAAAAAATAGGAAGTTCAGACTGAATGCAAATATTGAAGACTTTAACATGGGGGACATCATATTAGATTTGGGATCCGAGGTAAATATTCCACCTAAGAAAACTTGGGAATGCATGGAGGAACCTACATTGGGATATTCACCTATTCAGTTGAAATTAGAAAACCAACATCGAGTGGTACCAATTGGTCAATCGAAAGGAATACCAATGTATTTAGATGGTTTACAAACTATAGAAAATTTTGAGGTGATTGATATAATGGATAATACTACACCTTATCTAATGTTGTTGGGACTGGATTGGGCATTTGACAATCGAGATATCATCAACTTGAAGACCAGGAAAATGATTTGTGAATCAGGATAATATAGAGTTATAACACCATTAGACCCTTGATAATGTGGAGGATATGTTGAACCAACGACATATAAATTTATTCCAGAGGAAATAAACCATTTTTATAGAATTATCATGCGTGAGGAAGATTACATTAACTCAACAATAGATGGAATGAATAGCTGGAGAAGCATTAGTTCTTGTGCTTCAGATTATGACATGAGACTAGATAATTGGCAACAACGAACAACACTTACATGAGATATCTACCAGAAGATGTGCAAGAATGATGTGCAGACTAAGATGGGTTGGCACAGAGGTAAGAGAACCTCCAACTTTTTATGGTAAAATGATTTTGAAGAATTTTTAACAAAGTTTGAGTTAGAAGTCTTGGATATTCAAAGGTTATTAGTTTTATATATTTCTTTGAAAGCAACACCTGCACGTTGGTGGGGTACTCACAGAGAGAAGATCCATGACTGGTATCAATGAAAAAGATTACTGTGCATTAGATTTGGCGAAGAACATGAGAATAGACACATGGAGAAATATGATGGAATTGGACAACCCAAAGAAAATATATATAGATGCATTACTTAATGGAGATTGGTACCACCATAGGAATGGCCACACCATTTCATTCAAACATTAGAAAGCATCCCAAGAAATTGGTATACGTAACTGGAACTGTGCAGAGGAATTGTAAATTAGGAATATTTGCAGTAGAATTTTGTCATTAAGTTTTCATTTGAACATGAGAACCCAATAATAGATGCAACACTAAAGTTTGTAAAAGGGAAGACCTTTAAAGAACCTGAAGTTGAAATTGTAACATCTTATCAAAATCAAAATCAGAAAACAGTCAAACAGTTTCTACATTGTTACCATGTTGTAGAAGAAGACCTAGGTGATATTCAGATAACATAAGTTGAAGGAGAAAGAGAAGTAGAATTCCCACAGTTACAGTTAGAATAATTTTCTACACCACTAAAGATAAAGAAAGTCAACATTGGAATAGAGGAGAATCCAAAAATTGCAAGTATTGGTGACTATTGGGATAACTAGATAGTGGAAAGAATAATAGAGCTATCGCACAAGTATAGTGATCTATTTCCAACAACATGTTCAGAGATGAAAGGGGTAGGAGGAGAACTTGGAGAAATGAAAATTCCTCTATGATTAGATGTTAGACCAATAATACAGACACCCTATAGGTTGAATCCAGTATATAAACAAAAAGTTAAGGAAAATATTCATAAGATGTTAGAGGTTGGTATAATAGAACATGTTGAAGAATTTAAGTGGATTATCCTTATGGTAGTTCATGAGAATAAGCAAGGGGGAATAAGTATTTGTGTATACTTGAGGAAGTTGAATGATTCATGTCTGCATGATACCTTCCCTACTCCATTTACAAATGAGGTATTGGAGAATGTGGGATGACAAGAAGCATATTCATTTACTGATGGATTTTCAGGGTATAACCAAATCAGAATAGCACTAGAGGATCATCATAAGACTAAATTTTCCACAGAATGGGGATTGTATCAATACACAGTGATTCCCTTTAGGTTGAAGAATGCCCCTTCTATTTTTTCAAGAGTAGTGGTAGCTGCATTTAAATATTTTATACATAAATGTTTGGAGTTTTATCTCGATGATTGGACAGTATTTAGCCTATCGAAAAATCATGTTGAAGTTTTAAGATTGATGTTAGAAAGGTGTATACAATGTAAAATTTTATTAAATATTAAGAAATGCATATTCAACGCACCATTTGGAATTTTGCTAGGGCATGTGGTGTGTAAACATGGTCTACTGGTTGATCCTGCGAAGATTGATGTCATTGTTAATTTACCACCACCTAAGTCATTGCACTAATTAAGAGATACATTAGGTCACTACTACATATTTAAAAAATTACAACGACTACTTGCGACGAAAGTACCCTTTCGTCGCAAAATTCAAGAGAAAGAGTTCAATTTTCCAATTTATTTTAAATCCAACCTATATTCGTAGCTCTATCGACAAATGCATACATTCGTCGCTCTTGCGACGAACATGAATATAGTGGACTATCATCACTCTTGCAAAAAACTTATGCATTCATTGATAGAGTGATGATAACGATTGACCGTTACACTATTTGATAAAGTAAATATTGACCATTATACTCTTTGACAAAGTGAACATTGCTTTGGTCAACTTTCATCGCAAGAGAGACGATAACCATTGACTATCACACTATTTGATAAATTCAACATTGACCATTATACTCTTTGACAAAGTCAACATTGATTTGGTCAATGTTTGTCGCTATTGCGACGAAAAAATATCTATAAATATTTTACGAATTAGAGATGTTGCGACAATATTGCTATAACAACGATGGTCCAGAAAGGGTATTTTTGTGCAGAAGAATGTCACAGAATATTAGAGGTGGGAAAAAAATTAAAGCGGGTGAAAAGGGTGATGGTAGATGTTATTTCCCTTGAAAAAATTGTTGCCTCATACGTCCCGTAATATTTTTAATAGCAACAACTACAAAACATTGTAGGAAATATGGGCACATTGATGGCAGATCGAATGAATATCGTCCCATGGTAATTAGCTATATATTCATTATTTATTTTTATATTGTCAATTTTATATAAAATTAAATATATGTATATATATTGTTTGAATGTTTGTTATAGTACCTAATTTTGCATGATTTGTTGTAATTATAAAGTTAGAGTTGCCCTCTAACTTTCCGCAGAATATTGCACCAAGTAGTAGTAGAAATGATGTTGTACAAGTTGAGGAACATGATCAAGAAAATGAGGATCTCATGGAAGAATATGATGGGACAAATCAAGTTAATGATCCCATGGAAGAAGATGATGGGACAAATCAAATGATCCAAGATTTGTTTTCTCATCCGGATGAGGATGGGGACAGTGATGGTATTTATGATGAGCCTCTATTAGAAAAGGCAAATAAACGACTTTATGAAGGATCAATAGAAAATATTCTCTCCACTACATTGCTGATAGTGAACTTAAAGGTTATGAATAATTTGTCGAACACTTGTATGAACGAGATCCTAAGGTATGTAATATGTTTCATCTCATATTATACATAAATGTTGACATTTTCTTTTAGTGTTAATTAATGTGTAACATAAAAATGAGATTTTTACGATTAATATGCTTTACATTAACTAGTTATTTGTTATGTTGTAGATTGTTAGGTGAATATTTGTTACCATCATCAAATAATTTACCTCGCACATATCGAGGTTTACATTCCATTATGAAAGACATTGGAATGGATTATCAAACTATAGATGCATGTCCTAATGATCATATTATATATTATGGACAACATGATTCGAAAACAAAATTCCCGCAATGTATTGTGAGTAGATATCGAACCAATCAAGTAACAAAAAGGGTGCCTTGAAAGGTTCTTCGTTATATTCTCATAATTCCACGTTTGCAGCGATTTTTTAGGTGTGAAAGCATAGAACAATTTATGGATTACCATGAACGTAAAAAAAGTGGAGATGGTATTCTTCGAATGTTTGCCGATGGTTATGCATTTAGGGAAATTAAGGAAAAACAGGCAGATTTCAAAGATGAACCTTATAATGTTAGACTTTCATTAGTAGCTGACGGTGTTAATCCATTCAGAGAGATTAGGTCTATTTACTCAGTGTGACCTATTTTTGTTATCAACAATAACATTCCTTCTTGGATGTCAATAAAGAGAGAGCACATAATGTTGACAATGATTGTTCCACGCATTTGTTTACATTAATTTTTTGAATCTAACATTTTCACTTGTTTCATTTTTGCATAATATCTTTTTTTTATTTATTTACTTATATATACATATCATGGTTATAGTAATTATGTGCAATTTAAAACAATTAGGTAAGTACCAAGTTAAATATATGAATGTATATATCGAGCCTCTTATTGACGAGATACTAAAGTTATGGGCTCACATCACTATGTATGACATCTGTAAACTAATCGGGGAGAAGAAATTTAAATTCCGTGGAATACTTTTATGGACAATTCATGATGCCCCAAGACTAACACATTTTTGTGGTATGTAGAATTCTATTGCTCTTAATTAATACTATATAATTTTTTAATGATACCATGATGCATGCTTAATTTTTAAATATTCTCATTGTATAATTGACATTAATCCATTTGTTGCAGGTCTTCAAACAAAGGGTAAATTTGCATGTCGAGTTTGTGGTCCTAAGATGAAGTATCGTCGTTCAAAAAGTTTAGAAAAGGTGGTGTTTCATGAGTATAGGAACCTCCTCCCTAAGAACCATAGGTATCGTACTACTGAAAAACATCTTTTCAATGGGAAAGAAGAGATTGGTTTAAAACCACAAAGAATTACACCTCACCTATGGAGGTTGGAATATAATAGAAATTGTCAAGGTCCACAATTTATTTATGTATCGTATATCATGTAATGTTTTGAATGTTTATTTTAATCATTGAATTTATTTTACCGTATTTGATAATTATTTTTGTGATTTCTTTTATGCTTCATGAAGGCCACCATCATGAAGGTATTAATAATGGGCTTCCACGATGAATGAAATGTTATCCCACTCAATTCATGAGTTTTCCCTACTATGAGGAGATAAAAATAGCTCATTTGTTTGATACAATGCATATCGGGAAGAATGTGATAGAAACGTTATGGTGAATCATTGATCGTAGGAGGGCTAGAGATTTTTTTTTCAAAAATTTACAACTAAGATTCAAGAAGCCAATGATGCAATGCGAAGTGTGATCCGATCAATTAGAGATGGACTAGACCGAAATAATCTTCCATGGTTATTAACAAAGCAACAAAACAATCGTGTAAAAGAGGCCATTCAAAGAATTACATTTCCCATGGGTTTTTCTTCAAACATAAATAATATCTTAATGAATAAAGGTGAATTTGGTGGGGTAAAAACACATGATTGGCATACCTTCATTAAGGTAATAATTTTTGTATACATATTTATATATATTGGCCTTATACATATTTTTATTTTCTTATTTTTTTTTGTCTACTTTGGTCGAAACAAATAACGATTCATTTTTTTGTTACAGTATGTTCTACTGCTATCTCTCCCAAACAAATTTTACAACAACATCAAACAAGTTATATATGATCTTGGAAAATACACGAGGTAAGTAGTTGTGATTTATATGCAAAATTTTCTTTCAAATTGTTGTTGTACTTAATGACACATGTTTTACTTGTAATGTAATATATTATATTATGTTATGTTGAAACATGTTATTTTATTGTTTCATGATCTCATGTAGATGGTTTTCATTGAAAGAAATCCATGAAGATGATATAAAGTATTGGAAGAGAGAATTTCCTCGTCTAATGTGTGAAATGAAAAAGTATATACCTCCAACATTTTTCAATGCACAATAACACTACCTCATACACCAATTTGAGGAGATTGAAATTTCTGGACCTGTTCACACAAGGTCAATGTGGATGGTGGAGAGGCACTTGAAATCATTGAAGACATTGGTTAGAAAAAGAGAATGTCCTGAGGGTTCTATGGTGGAGGGATATATTGTATATCAATCCATGGTGTATATTAGTCAATATCTTCCTAAATTTGGAGCGCCAACTATGAATGCAGTGGATCACATTTGGGATGTGAAATCCATCAAAAAATTTGAAGATCAGGAGAACTTGTTGGGGAAAGGTAGAATGAAAAAAATGAGAGGTAATATATTAATAATTGTGGACATTTATATTAAGAATACATATAAAGTTTCATTTTTTGTGTATATGATCATACTCATTAATATATTAATATCTGTTATTTCATAAATTATTAATATTTATAACCTGCATGGACGTTATAACTAATATTTAATATTGGTAAATTATTATTTTTTGATTCAGTTGCTCAAGAGTGGGATGCACTGCATTTATACATTGAAAACAATCTTGATTGGATGAATGTATGGATTGAAATATGTAAACACCATAATGGAGGTAGGTTATCATGGCAATGACTGTCTAAATTGGTTAGAGAAGCTCGTCGTAACGGAGATGCCAATGTTACACAAAGGGAAATTGATTTAGCATATGGTTTGAAAGATGGACAGGAAAGAAAATTCACCCATTTTATTCAATTATTTTATATTATATTAATGTGACTACATGTGTGTAACATCTCGCTCTGGTGCACTGAGAAAACTTATTCTTTGAGGACACTTGCTCGCAAGTGATCCAGATTTTATGCTAGTAAAACTTTTGATTTTGATTATGAAGCGTTATGGGTTGATGACATGTTGTTTTACCACATTGACATAGACAGGTGCTATTGACTCGGTTTTACTGAGTGTGCAGGGTTTTGGACCTTGAGGATGTAGAGGCATTGATGGAACCCCTTGGACTCCGGATCAAGTCAGGGAGTGTAACATTGGGGTTTGATTGTTTTTGCTATAATATTAGCGCATCTAATTAGATGATATGATATGGATATATTCTAACATGATTTGTTGATGATGCAAGCTGACGATAGCTTGCTAACCAGACTCACATATGGAGTAAAGGGGTCACACACGACTACCAGAGATGTGAGGGAGAGGTGTGGACAACAACCTTGCCACAGCCTACTAGCACTCCCGCCGTGGCTCAAACTGTAGGTTAACGATTACCTAGTTCGAGAGGACCCACGATGCTATGAGGGAAGATTGCAACAGTCGCTCACAATGATTCTAAGGGGTGCACAATAAGGTGGGGGCCTTATTCCTTAGAATCCCTTAGTCTCCCACAAGTTCACTTGGTCGAGTATTGACATCAGGGGTTATTGATGTCTACCACGTCAGTCAAAAGGCGAGTGGCACCCTTGGAGCACCTAGTGCGTCCTAAAGGGCAGGTCGTGTTGATGATGATAGAGGAATGAACCTAGAATGGCCTCAGGACGAATAATGTGTTAAGTATTCTTAAAACAAATTCCCTAATTAAATGTCACCCAATACAAAAATTCAAGGTTAAAGTCTAAACTATGCTAGTGGTAAAATTTTATCTCTCTGTAAAAAAAATATATAATAATAATGATAATAAAAATAAAATCCAAATGAATAATAACTATGATCTTCGTTAAATCTTGTAACATGAGGGGAGTAAGAAGTGAATAGTTTAAAAAAAAAAAGGAATTTAATTATTATGTTGGATTAAAATTTAAAAAGGGAATTAATTGTTTTATTAACTTAATGGATTAAAATATACTAATTAAATAAGAAGAGGGAAAAAGGGTTAATTTCACACCTTCCCTTTTGAGTTCTAAGTAAAAAGGGGAAAGAGGGAAAATCAAGAAAATAAGAAACTAGGTAAAAGAGGTAACATAAAAAGGGAAAAAGGGGAACTTAAGGGAAAAAGTAGAAAGCCAACTTAGTAAGAGTCTACCATTTAAGAGCTTTCTAATTTTAAACTGATTTAGCAACATCATAATAGGGAAAGCCTTTAAAACCTATAAGGGAATTTGGGGACACCTAGGAGTGATTCTAGGAGTAACTCTAGGTGGGTGAGGGAAATAAGATAATTAATTAATTATAGAAAATAAATAATGGAGGAATGAAGGGAATGGGTGACACTTGTACGGAGAAGAATTTTTAGGAATTTATTTTTAAAACTTTAATTAAATAAGATTTTAGGAAAGAAAGAAAGTTCCAAACTCTATAAAATGAAGGAAGGAGAAGGATGAAGGATCATCTTCTGTTTGCGTAATGTTACACTGCAGAAATATCGACTTGACTTATTTACTTGTGGGAGTTGGGATTCCCAGCTCAGAGAGGATTGGTAGCTCGGCCTTCCGAGGCGAGCTGGGAGATAGACGAAACCTATGGATAGTGTGTGTGGCCCCTTTGCAGCTCGAGGGGCTAAGGGGGAAGGAGAGTAACCATAGCATTGGTTGGGAGGTACAGGTGAAGTCTCGACAGTCGACGAGCGGGAGTTGCATGGAGCACACGGGAGTCATTCGGAGTGGGTGATCAGGCAACGGTACGCTTTTCATTTTTGTTTGGTAGATGGTATTAGGACTTATGTTGGATCTGCTTGTTTATTGGAAAAGTAAACTGATGATAAATTTTATATAACGTTTGCTGAAACTCCTGATTTCATTCGACGATTACTAATTGTTAAATTTTTATAACAATTTGTTGTACCTCTAGACTTTAATTCATTGTAAGATGAGTTTAGCTAGCCTAGAGGCCCACTCCTTGACGTGTTTTAAATCAGTGGACTGCGTTTTACATTCCTTCTCTGCGATTTCTTCATTTTACTGACTGAGATCCCTTAGTTATTGACTTCCTTTTTACTTGATGACTATGATCTACAATTTTATTTTGTGTACAAGTTTATAATGAGAAAATTATAATAAGGAGCCAATGTTTATAGATTTAGGCAGCGTTCTCATTGTGATAGAAATCATGTGGTAGTGTACCAAAACGTTCTTGTTGAGCTTCGATTGTATGTGGCGTCAGACAACGAATTGTTAACCAGAATGGCCACTGTTGCATAAAATATGACTGCGTTATATATATGTTTTCATGCTTAAACTTGTTGAATTCATTTGGACAGCGTGCTTCTCTTGAGAGGAATCGGAAATTTCTTGACTGTTACCACTATCATAACTCCATGATTTTATTACCACCAATTTGCTGCATGAATGATTGTTACATGGATTCTTTCTTTACTGTTATTTGATCACGACTTTAACCTCCTTTTTGTTGATGGTGTCACTGTTGAAAGGCCATGATGTGCCTTTAAAAATGGACTAGTGTATTGCTGATTAATTCCCTCGTTTTTGTTGTTCAAACCATTGATGGAGTTTGTCGGAATGCCCATGAACTTGGTTGTAAAATATTGCTTATGTCTACTATTTAAACCATACGGTTTTGCCTTAAATCGATGCTGCATCTCCCTGCTGTAAACACCCACGTGTGTGCTGAACCGTTGACTGGGAGAATGCACCCACAAATTCATCCTTTAACTCAGGTAACGACTCACTGGAATGACCATGGATTGTGTACACAAATTTGGACTGTGTGCATGCGTTTCTTTTCCCACTTCCTAGACTGTGATTTTACCCTTCTTTAGCATGAATTTGTTGAGAGATTTGTGGATAATATTTTAATGTTGTTGAAGTCCGCTTTCGATTTTTTTTTATTGCTGGGTGTTTCCTTTTTAGAGACTAAAATTGTGCCTAGTGGATAGCTGGCAATTCACCCAACTTATGTTGTCTGCTTCGTTTTCTTTTTGCCGAGTGACCTGCCACTTATCACTGCATCTTCATGTCTCTTGCCAGCTTGGTCTTGACCACCCTGCCCTCTGTCTGTAAAATGTTTTATGACTCTTGGCATGTTAAGCTTGTACCATGACTTTTTACTCTGAGATTGGTCTTGATAATTTCTAGTATAAGACATCTGTCTCAGACCAAGTCCAGTCAATGGCAATAAACCCTTTTTAATTGACATAATCTACACCTGCGTGTCTTGTATTTTATTAATTAAAATCCTTTTAATAGATTCTTTTATTGTAGTACTTACAGGGTGTAAATGTATATAAATCATCATTGTGTTAAAATCATTCAAGGTCCATTTAAGAAAATATCTTATAAGAGTATCCTTAAAAATTATTCCTCAAAGATTTATAGAATTGGATTTTTATGGGAAGCGAGAATTCAAAGTTGTATTTATCTTTCGATTTTATTATTGGATCACTGAATGTAACTATGTATGAGATGTGGCCTTAATGGATTAACTTAGTTTTTAAGTTGGACAAGAATTTAATATTTCGATGTTCGTCAAGTAAAATACTTGAGTAGCCTTAAATATTATTGAAAAGATATAAGAAATCATTGGAAGCCGATGGTCAAGATATAGTTTATCTTTAGATTCTATTATAAGAAATGTAAATTTTGGATTTTATTGGAAGTAAGTAGTCAAAGTTAAATCTTCTTCAGAAGATTCTTTCTTAGATTTCATTATGGTAACAATTTAGAGTGTAAGTGTGTATAATAGGTGACCTTTTATAAAATGACTTAGTTTTCAATAAGGGCATAAATAAAGTGTTTCAATGTCTACCTTATGCAAATTACTTTAAGGGCCGACTTTAAATATTCAGGAAAGATTTATAGAATTGATTGTTGTGGAGTGTAGTGTTCTGGATGATGTTGATGTTGACATTAGCTTGCCGGGCTTGGACTTGTTGTTTGGGGTGGGATGTAGACACCTCCTTGTTCCTCAGAATAGTCGCCAGCCCTGAGACCTTAAATGGTCAAAATCGATGAGAACCTGGGCTTGAGCGTTGCTTATGTGTCCCGGAGGTCCTAACCATTGTAGGGTAGGACATGCGGGTAGTCATTTTTATCTTGTCGGTTGAAGGTCAAACATTGCTTCCAGTTGATTGATGTGCTTCTAGGTTTGGTCATCATGTTGTTATTGCGCGAGTTGCTTGCATCAAGATCATCGTCGTGTTACGACGTTGAGTGTCATGTCTTTATTACCCTTCTAAACATGCACACACCCCCAAAACCAAAAAAAAATTCACTTTTTATATGAATCTTGTTGTCATGATGAAATGGGAGGGATGTTACATGTGGTATCTGAGCGAGGTTCAACTTGTGACTTGGGATCTCTACAGATTTCGTTGATATGATTGATTATACTGTTGTTGATCGAGTTAACTTGTGTGCATGTAGGTAATAATGGTTAGAGGATGCCACAGAGGTAGATGATGGGGTGCTAGGGGAGGAGGCGCAATGCCTCCAATAACATCAACACCTGAGGGGTCTAACCCCCAGGGAGATGAGCAGGTTCCCAGACAGGAGAAAATAGAAGTTTGTGATGTAGTTGGAATGATGAGATATTTTTAGTGCATG
>JASDQU010505536.1:11779-25843 GCA_032191745.1 Picea mariana | reverse complement strand
CACCCAATACAAAAATTTAAGGTTAAAGTCTAAACTATGCTAGTGGTAAAATTTTATCTCTTTGTAAAAAAAAAATATAATAATAATGATAATAAAAATAAAATCCAAATGAATAATAACTATGATCTTCGTTAAATCTTGTAACATGAGGGGAGTAAGAAGTGAATAGTTTCAAAAAAAAAGAAAAGAAGGAATTTAATTATTATGTTGGATTAAAATTTAAAAAGGGAATTAATTGTTTTATTACCTTAATGGATTAAAATATACTAATTAAATAAGAAGAGGGAAAAAGGGTTAATTTCACACCTACCTTTTTGAGTTCTAAGTAAAAAGGGGAAAGAGGGAAAATAAAAAAAATAGGAAACTAGGGAAAAGAGGTAACATAAAAAGGGAAAAAGGGGAACTTAAGGGAAAAAGAGGAAAGCCAACTTAGTAAGAGTCTACCATTTAAGAGCTTTCTAATTTTAAACTGATTTAGCAACTTCATAATAGGGAAAGCCTTTAAAACCTATAAGGGAATTTGGGGACACCTAGGAGTGATTCTAGGAGTAACTCTAGGTGGGTGAGGGAAATAAGATAATTAATTAATTATAGAAATTAAATAATGGAGGAATGAAGGGGATGGGTGACACTTGTACAGAGAAGAATTTTTCGGAATTTTTTTTTTTAAACTTTAATTAAATAAGATTTTAGGAAAGAAACAAAGTTCCAAACTATATAAAATGAAGGAAGGAGAAGGATGAAGGATCATATTCTGTTTGCGTAATGTTACACTGCAGAAATATCAACTTGACTGATTTACTTGTGGGAGCTGGGATTCCCAGCTCGGAGAGGAGTGGTAGCTCAGACTTGTGAGGCGAGCTGGGAGCTAGACGAAACCTCTGGATAGTGTGTGTGGCCCCTTTGTGGCTCGAGGGGCTAAGGGGGAAGGAGAATACCCCTAGCATTCACTGGGAGGTACCGGTGAAGTCTCGACGGTCGGCGAGTGGGATTTGCATAGAGCGCGCGGGAGTCATTCAGAGCGGGTGATCGGGAAGCGATACACTTTTCATTTCTGTTTGGTATATGGTACTAGGACTTATGTTGGATCTGCTTGTTTATTGGAAAAGGAAATTGATGATAAATTTTATATAACGCTTGTTGAAACTCCTGATTTCATTCAACGTATTGCTGAAACTCTTGATTTCATTCGATGATTGTTAAATGTTAAATTTTTATAACAATTTCCTATACCTATGGACTTTAATTCATTGTAAAATGAGTTTATATAGCCTAGAGGCCCACTCCTTGAAGGGTTTTAAATCACTGGACTGCGTTTTACATTCCTTCTCTGCAATTTCTTCATTTTACTGACTGAGATCCGTTAGTTATTGACTGCCTTTTTACTTGATGACTGCGATCTACAATTTTATTTTGTGTGCGAGTTTATATTGAGAAAATTATAATAAGGAGCCAATGTTTATAGATTTAGGCAGCGTTCTCATTGTGATAGCAATGATGTGGTAGTGTACTGAAACTTTCTTGTTGAGCTTTGATTGTATGTGGCATCGGACAATGAATTGTTAACCGGAATGGCCACTGTTGCATAAAATATGACTGCGTTATATATATGTTTTCATGCTTAAACTTGTTGAAGTCGTTTGGACAACGTGCTTCCCTTGAGTGGAATCAGAAATTTCTTGATTGTTACCACTATCATAACTCCATGATTTTATTACCACCGATTTGCTGCACGAATGATTGCTACACAGATTCTTTCTTTACTGTTATTTGACCACGACTTTGCCCTCCTTTTTGTTGACGGTGTCGCTGTTGAAAGGCGACGATGTGCCTTTAAAAATAGACTAGTGTATTGTTGATTAATGCCCTAATTTTTGTTTCTAAAACCATTGATGGAGTTTGTCAGAATGCCCTCGACCTTGACTGTAAACGATTGCCTGTTTTTGTTGTTTAAACCATACATTTTTGCCTTAAATCGATGTTGCGTCTCCCTGATGTAAATGCCCACGTGTGTACTGAACCGTTGACTGGGTTGCGGTAGAATGCACCCACGAATTCATCCTTTAACTTAGGTAACCACTTACCAGAATGACCACGGATTGGGTACACAAATTTGGACTATGTGCATGCGTTTCTTTTCCCACTTGCTGGACTGCGATTTTACCCTTCTTCAGCATGAATTTGTTGAGAGATTTTTGGATAATATTTTAATGTTGTTGAAATATTCTTTCGAATTTTTTTTATTGCTGGGTGTTGCCTTTTTAGAGACTAAAATTGTGCCTGGTGGATAGCTGGCAATTCGCCCAACTTATGTTGTCTACTTCGTTTTCTTTTTTTCGAGCGACCTGCCACTCATCACTGCGTCTTCATGTCTCTTGCCATCCTGGTCTTGACCACCCTGCCCTCTGTCTATAAAATGTTTTATGAATATTGGCATGTCAAGCCTGTACCATGATGTTTTACTTTGAGATTGGTCCTGATAATTGCTAGTAGAAGACAACTGTCTCAGACCAAGTCCAGTCAATGGTAGTAAACCCTTTTTAATTGACAGAATCTACACCTGCACGTCTTGTATTTTCTTAATAAAAATCCTTTGAATAGATTCTTTTATTGTAGTACTTCCAGGGTGTAAATGTATATAAATCATCATTGTGTTAAAATCATTCAAGGTCCATTTAAGAAAATATCTTATAAGAGTATCCTTAAAAATTATTCCTCAAAGATTTATAGAATTGGATTTTTATGGGAAGTGAGAATTCAAAGTTGTATTTATCTTTAGATTTTATTATTGGATCATTGAATGCAACTATGTATGAGATGTGGCCTTAATGGATTAACTTAGTTTTTAAGTTGGCCAAGAATTTAATATTTCGATGTTCATCAAGTAAAATACTTGAGTAGCCTTAAATATTATTGAAAATATATAAGATTTCATTGGAAGCCGATGGTCAAGATATAGTTTATCTTCAGATTCTATTATAAGAAATGTAAATTTTGGCTCAATAAACTACCTTTTGAATATTCTGAAAACTGATAAGATTTGGATTTTATTGGAAGTAAGTAGTCAAAGTTAAACCTTCTTCAGAAGATTCTTTCTTAGATTTCATTATGGTAACAATTCAGAGTGTAAGTGTGTATAATAGGTGACCTTATATAAAATGACTTAGTTTTTAATAAGGGCGTAAATAAAGTGTTTCAATGTCTACCCTATGCAAATTACTTTAAGGGATGACTTTAAATATTCATGAAAGATTTATAGAATTGATTATTGTGGAGTATAGTGTCCTGGATGATCTTGATGTTGACATTAGCTTGTCGGGCTTGAACTTGTTGTTTGGGGTGGGATGTAGACACCTCCTTGTTCCTCAGAACAGTCGCCAGCCCTGAGACCTTAAATGGTTAAAATTGATGAGAACCTGGGCTTGAGCATTGCTTATGTGTCTTGGAGGTCCTAACCATTGCAGGGTAGGATGAGCAGGTAGTCATTTTTATCTTGTCGGTTGAAGGTCGAACATTGCTTCCAGTTGATTGATGTGCTTCTAGGTTTGGTCGTCATGTTTTTGTTGCGTGAGATTCTTCAGTCAAGATCGTTGTCGTGTTACGACGTTGAGTGTAATGTCTTTATTACCCTTCTACACACTCACACACCCCCCCCAAAAAATAAAAATCACTTGTTATATGAAGCTTGTTGTCATGACGAAATGGGAGGGATGTTACATTTATACATTGAAAACAATCTCGACTGGATGAATGTATGGATTGAAAGATATAAACAACATAATGGAGGTAGGTTATCATGGCAACGACTGTCTGAATTGGTTAGAAAATCTCATCGTAACGGAGATGTCAATGTTACACTTAGGGAAATTGATTTAGCATATGGTTTGAAAGATGGACAGGAAAGCAAATTCACCCATTTTATTCAATTATTTTATATTATATCAATGTGACTACATGTGTACTATATTTTTAAAGGGAAATTGATTTAGCATATGGTTTGAAAGATGGACAGGAAAGCAAATTCACCCATTTTATTCAATTATTTTATATTATATTAATGTGACTACATGTGTACTATATTTTTTAGATACTTTCCAAGTTATATAAATATATATGTTAATTCATTAATTGACAATGCATCTTTTACATATCTGGCATATTGTAGTTGAAACACCACAAGTCTATGTGGTGCAATGGTCGTAAATTTCGCATCAAATAGTTGGATGAAACCAAGAAAAATTCTGATAGTGGGATAACTGCAATATTCCAGGTCACTAATGTTTCCTCTAGGAGTGACTGACATCCCCGAGAATCTGAAAATAGATACTATGGGTATTTAAACAATATACTTGAGTGTGAGTTTAATTGCTTCAAATTTGTTATGTTCGATGTCAAATGGTATAGGTTACGAATGCATGAACGCGATGAGGAAATAACTCTTATTCAACATACCAACAGATTTCCAATGATTAAAACAATGGCGTTTGAAAGAGGACATGATTGCTATGTTTTTCCAAGCCAATGTGAACAGGTATTTTACTCAAATGTTATAGGTGAGAGGGATTGGTCATTTTTTGTTAGACATGATCCAAGCAGAAGGCCAATTAAGTATAATCATTTACATGAAGAAGATGATATTGAAGATCAAGAAGATAATTCTCCAGATCGGACCGATCCGGATGATCATGCAGGGTCGATAGATGAAGAAGATGAAGAAGATCATGATTAATGTGTAGGAGACAATATTGCAATTCTTGATGATGATGTCAATGAAAATATGCTCGAAAATCACATTGATGACGATGATGATATCATCAATCCTGTCAACACCATTTCTGAACTGGATGATGATATAGATGTCGAGTTCGATGAAGAAGAGAAATATACAAAATAAGGATGATTACACAGATGTTGAGTTGGATTAGGTACATGACTAGATATTTTAATTTGTATGAATTATTCTCCTAAAATATTTTACCTATAATGTCATGGGTTAATTACATGTTTTTAAGTTTTATGCGACGTCTTTATATCATATGTTACATGTTGTTTAATTATTATGTGAAACCTGAAAATAATTTCTAATATACTAAAGTACCTGGTAAACTAAAAATATCATTTACAAACAAATAATTTAATTTACCTTCATTAATTTTTGTTTTTGTAGTTTCTATGCATGAATCTTACTAGGGCGTTGCTTTCTATTATTTTCTATTTTATAGATTGGGTATTGGGGATCAATTGAGAGTGATGTGAGGGGGAGGGGAGTGGCCATATGAGCTTCCACCTTCACATGGCTGAACTTGTTCAGTAGAAAATAATTTATTCTTGAAACCAAGAGAAGCTCTTTCATTTTTATACCATCATAATTGTAGATGTCATCAATATTGTTGTCATAATATTGCATCAATGAAGTTTCGATGAGCGTGTTTGTCATTTCTATAGAATTTTCATTGAAATTGTAATGAAAAATCCATCTTTTTCTATATGCACTAAAATTTGACATGGATAGACTATTCACATGTGTTAACGATATGGGAGGGTTTTTAGACTCAAATTTGACTCACACACCCACTTGTTTCCATCATTAATTCATCATGTAAACCATAAACCTTATTTTTCATATGTTCTAGTAGATATGTTAATGATTCCTAATTTCATATTTGTATTTTACTCAAGGTACAACTAGCTTTCAAAGTATCAAATTTTAATTTCAAGTTGATAAACCAAATATGAAATGAATCCTAATTAAAACTATCAAGTGTTGGAATTTGTCATTTAAGTGTAGTGTCATGTATTTATCTTTTAAAACATAGAGAGAGTAGTCTCTATAGAAGTAGAGCAATATGATATTGGATTCTCTTCTAAGATGATGTTTATATTTTTAACCTTCAAGAAATATTGATATATATGGTGGTGTGAAAAGAAGTAGAATAGGTAGAGGAGAAAATCAAGGATAATAATAAAGGATAATTTAGTACCCATCATGAAAACATTTTCGTCGACAAGAGAGACAAAGAAGGGAATTTTCAGCAAGAGACAAGGAAAGGATATCATCGCAAGAGTGATGAATGTAAATAATCTTGCGAAAAATTAGCTATACTATCGACGAAAAAAGTTCATCGATAGTATATATAATTCGTCCCAAGAATATTTACATGGGATAAACAAAGTAAATGGATGAGGTGGTTCCAAGTATAGCTAATTTGTCGCAAGTATATTCAAATGTACACATGGGATACAATCCATCGCCTTTCTTTATTTTTCTTTCAGGTTCTACATTAATGTATAAACAATGTATGCGTGTCATAGTTGTGATGAATAATGCCTCTTTTCGTTGATTTCTTAATAAACACCATAAAAATATTCCCTTGCAGTACTAGATGCGAGGATGTGTGTACATTCTAACCGAACCTAAAATTGTACTAGGACTAGACATGGGCAACAATGACATGTGAATGGGGCCAACGATAAAAAAATTTCAAACTGTTTCTGTATGCATTGAAATTTGACATGGATAGACAATTCGCATTCTATAACAATATGGGAGGGTTTTTGGACTCAAATTTTACTGACACACCCACTTTTTTCCATCATCAATTCATCATGTAAACCATAAACCCTATTTTTCTTTCAAAGTACACAAATTGGTTGACGCAAATTTTAAGTTTTCATCAACCTTTCTTCATTTTTCTTTCAGGTTCTACATTAATGTATATACAATGTATGTGTGTCATAGTTGTGATGAAAATCCCCTCTTTTTCATTGACTGCTTAATCAACACCATAAAAATACTCGCTTGCAGTACTAGATGTGGGGACGTGTGTACTGTCGAACAAATTTTAAAAGGAACAAGGAACAAAAATTGTACTAGGACTAGACATGGGCAATAATGACCTGTGAATGGGGCCAATGTTGAAATTTTTTCAAACTATTTTGGTATGCACTGAAATTTAACATGGATAAACTATTCACATGCCTTAATGATATGGGAGGGTTTATGGGCTCAAATTTGACTCACACACCCACTTTTTTCCATCATCAATTCATCATGTAAACCATAAACCGTATTTTTCTTTCAAAGTACACAAATTGGTTGACACAAGTTTTAAGTTTGAATTATCCTTTCTTCATTTTTCTTTTAGGTTTTACATTAATGTATATACAATGTATGTGTATCATAGTTGTGATGAAAAATCCCAATTTTTTGTTGATTGCTTAATAAACACTATACAATTATTCCCTTGCAGTACTAGATGTGGGGACATGTGTACTGTCGAACCAAACAAAAATTGTACTAGGACTAAACATGGGCAACAATGACATGTGAATGGGGCCAACGTTGAAATTGTTTCAAACTGTTTATGTATGCACTAAAATTTGGCATGGATAGAATATTCACATGCCTTAACGATATGGAAGGGTTTCTGGACTCAAATTGGGCTCACACACCCACTTTTTTCCATCATCAATTCATCATGTAAACCATAAACCCTATTTTTCTTTCAAAGAACACAAATTGGTTGATGCAAGTTTTAAGTTTGCGTCATCCTTTCTTCATTTTTCTTTTAGGTTCTACATTAATGTATATATAATGTATGTGTGTCATAGTTGTGATGAAAAGTCCCTCTTTTTCGTTGATTTCTTAACCAACAACATAAAAATATTCCCTTGCAATACTATATGTGGGGATGTGTGTACTGTCGAACCTAACAGAAATTGTACTAGGACTAACATGGGCAATAGTGACCTGTGAATGGGGCCACCATTGAAAGTTTTTCAAACTGTTTCTGTATGCAATCAAATTTGACATGTATAGACTATTCAGATGCCTTAACAATATGGGAGGGTTCCTGAACTCGAATTTGACTCACACACCCACTTTTCTCCATCATCATTTCATAATGTGAACCATAAACCTTATTTTTCTTTCAAAGTACACAAATTGGTTGACGAAATTTTTAAGTTTGCATCAACCTTTCTTCATTTTTTTTTCGGGTTCTACATTAATGTTTATACAATGTATATGTGTCATAGTTGTGATGAAAAATCCTTCTTTTTCATTGATTGTTTAATCAACACCATAAAAATGTTCCCTTGCAGTACTAGATGCGGGGACGTGTGTATTGCAAATCGAACATTAATTGTACTAGGACTAGACATGGGCAACATTGACCTGTGAATGGGGCCAACATTGAAATGTTTTCAAACTATTTCTGTATGCACTGGAATTTGACATGGATAGACTATTTTCATGCCTTAACGATATGGGAGGGTTTATGGGCTCAATTTTGACTCAGACACCCACGTTTTTCCATCATCAGTTCATCATGTAAACCATAAACCCTATTTTTCTTTCAAAGTACACAAATTGGTTGATGCAAGGTTTAAGTTTGCATCATTCTTTCTTCATTTTTCTTTCAGATTGTACATTATTGTATATAGAATATATGTGTGCCATAGTTGTGATGAAAAATCCCTCTTTTTCAGTGATTGCATGATAAATACAATACAAATTTTCACTTGAAGTACTCGATGTGGGGATATGTGTATTGGCAAACTGAATAGGAATTGTACTAGAAATAGACATGGGAAACAGTGACCTGTGAATGGGGCCAACATTGAAATTTTTTCAAACTATTTCTGTATGCACTGAAATTTGACATGGATAGACTATTCACATGTCTTAACGATATGGGAGGGTTTCTGGACTCAAATTTGACTCACAAAACCAATTTTTTCCATCATCAATTCATCATGTAAACCATACACCCTATGTTTTCTTTCAAAGTACACAAATTTGTTGACAGAAGATTTAAGTTTACATAATCCTTTCTTCTTTTTTATTTCAAGTTCTACATTAATGTATATACAATGTATGTGTGTCATAGTTGTGATGAAAAATCCCTCGTTTTCATTGATTTCTTAATCAACACCATAAAAATACTCCCTTGCAATACTATATGTGGGGACATGTGTATTGTCGAATGAATTTTAAAATGAACAAGGAACATAAATTGTACTAGGACTAGACAGGGGCAACAATGACTTGTGAATGGGGCCAACGTTGAAATTTTTTCAGATTGTTTCTGTATGCACTGAAATTTGACATGGATAGACTATTTGCCTCAATGATATGGGAGGGTTTCTGGACTCAAAATTGACTCACACACCCACTTTTTTCCATCATCAATTCATCATGTAAACCATAACACCTATTTTTATTTCAAAATACACAACTTGGATGACGCATGTTTTAAGTTTGCATAAGCCTTTCTTCATTTTTCTTTTAGGTTCTACATTAATGTATATAAAATGTATTTGTGTCATAGTTGTGATGAAAAATCCCTCTTTTTCGTTGATTTCTTAATCAACACCATAAAAATATTTCCTTGGAGTACTAGATGCAGGGACGTGTGTACTATTGACCGAACATAAATTGTACTAGTACTATACATGGGCAACAATTACCTGTGAATGGGGCCAACATTGAAATTTTTTCAAACTGTTTCTGTGTGCACTAAAATTTGACATGGATAAACTATTCACATGCCTTAACGATATGGGAGGGTTTCTGGACTCAAATTTGACTCACACACCCACTTGTTTCCATCAGAAATTCATCATGTAAACCATAAACCCTATTTTTATTTCAAAGTACACAAATTGGTTGACGCAAGTTTTAAGTTTGCATCAATCTTTCTTCATTTTTCTTTCAGGTTCGACATTAATGTATATACAATGTATGTGTGTCATAGTTGTGATGAAAAATCCCTCTTTTTCATTTAGTGTTTAATCAACACCATAAAAATAATCCCTTGCAGTACTATGTGCGGGGACGTTTGTACCTTCAAACCGAACAAAAATTGTGCTAGGACTAGACATGGGTAGCAATGACCTGTGAATGGGGCCAACGTTGAAATTTTTTCAAATTGTTTCTGTATGCACTGAAATATGAAATGAATTGACTATTCACATGCCTTAATGATATGGAAGGGTTTCTAGACTCAAATTTGACTCACACACCCACTTATTTCCATCATCAATTCATCATGTAAACCATAAACCCTATTTTTCTTTCAAAGTACACAAATTGGTTGATGCAAGTTTTAAGTTGGCATCAACCTTTCTTCATTTTTATTTCATTTTCTACATTAATTTATATACAATGTATGTGTGTCATATTTGTGATGAAAAATGCCTCTTTGATTTGATTGCTTAATCAACACCATAAAAATATCACCTCACAGTACTAGATGTGGGGATGTGTGTACTGTCGAACCGAACATGAATTGTACTGGGACTAGACATGGGCAACATGTAGATTCTAACCTTGTACAATATTTACTGTAAACATATTTTTAGTAAAAGAACAGAAAAGGCACGATGGAAAATACAAACATTACATAGATATTTTTCCTCTGGAAACCCAAACCGAGAAAACCAACATATTCTATATTCATTCATTATGATACATTGTTTACAATACAAAATAAATATAGGAGCCAATGGCATCCAAAAACCTAACCCAATGACCAAGATTAGTCAACAACCTTAATTCATTAACCAGAATTAGAAAACCATCGTCATAAACTATGTGCCGAAAAATCGCCCAACAATGGACACGAAAATTGAGGCAACATGAAAAATGAAGTAAAAATGTGACACGCTTCTGGAGGAATTTTTTTTTTATGGGGGCACTACCCCCGAATCCCCATGTGGGGGGATTTATCCCCCCTTCTCCCCCCCTCAAACCCCACTACACACTCGACACAATGCAACCACAACTACTTGTGCAAAGAATATAACACATACCCAACATTCTCCCACTTGTTGTTTTCTCTGCATACAGGGGGTGACAGGGTTACATAGTCAACAATCCAGGGAAAAAATGCCCATGGATCCTCTAAACCAAGAGAACTTCTCAGTGCTCACATATTTTGTTAATGAATCTACAACATTCTTCAAAGTGTCCACCTTCATCAAAAATACATTATTTTCTTCAATTTTGTCTCTTGCAAAGTGATATTGCCTATCAATATTCTTTGTCTTTGAATGATAAGCCAAGTTCTTCGCCAGGAAAACTACACTCTAACTATTAAAATCTATCTTTATATCTTTTTGTACCAACCTAATACCTAAACACAATCTTTGTAACCATATTGCTTCCTTACTTTCATGATTGGCTGCCATGTTTTCATCTTCTATAGTTGAAAGTGCCACTACAACATGCCTTTTGCTCATCCAACTTATTGCTCCTCTAAACAGGTTAAACACATACCAAATTGTAGATATCTGATCTCCTACGATCTAGATATCCATCCCAGTCTGCATCTACAAATCCATGTATATACAACAGTCTTTCCAACCCCGGTCTTCATTGGTAGCACAATCAATATCTAGCAGTGCCACGCAAATACCTAAAAACCCTTTTTACTGTTGTCCAATGCTGCTTCCCTGGTTTTGACATATACCTTATCAAAACTCCCATTGCATGTGCAATGTCCAGTCTAGTATAGACCATTGCATACATCAAACTGTCAACTGCACTCACATATGGAACACGAGACATGTCCTCCTCCTCTTCCTGTGTATTGGGACACTGATCCACAGATAACTTTACACCAACATGAATAGGAACCTTGAATAGTTTACATTTCTTCATATTAAACGTCTGTAATACTGTCTCGACATATTTTCTTTGATTTAACCAAATTTTTCTCTTTTTATGATCTCTTTTAATTTCCATCCCCAAAATGAAATTTGAAGCACCGAGATCCTTCATGTCAAATTTAGAGGACAACCGAGTTTTCACATCTTAGATTATCTCCTTGTTGTTTCCTATCAAATGTTGGATTACTGAGAGGGGGGGGTGAATCAGTAATAGCATAATTATAATATTTTTTCTTCAAATTTTATATCAATGTAGAATTATTATCCAATAATGAGCAGTAAGAAATAAACAATCAGACACATACACAATACACCAATGTTTTACGTGGAAACCCATATCGGAAGAAAAACACAGAATGATTTTTCTTATATATCTTGAAGAATTACATTCATTGGAAGCACCAACTTCATTTTGTTTCCATCTACAACTGGAAGGAGGATCCAACCCCCTAGATTCTCAGGCTACAACCTGAGGGAATCTCCAACTCCCCAATTCTCTGGCTACAACCAAAAGGAGGCTACAACCCCCAATGTTCTCCGGCTACAATCGGAAGGTGGCTACAACCACCTGTCCTTGCCCCTTCCTGCCACTCTGAAGTAGAAGTAAAATGATGGAACCACTGTCACACTATAACTGTGAGATATACCACTGTAAACATGTACCAATAAATTTGAACCATGCATCAACCTGTACCATAAACAAGTGCATCAACCATGCACCAAACTGTAAACAAATTGTACTATAAACAAGTGCATCCAACCATGTACCAAGTATTTACCAATCATGTTTCAACTACTCATCAACCATGACTCATAAATATGTACCAACATCATCAACTATACACCTCATGTATGTGCGCCAACTCATCAACTACTTGTCTCAACCATGTACTCAACATGTACCACAACCAAAATGCCTCATCAATTCCATCATATAAATATGATTTGTAGCTCTATAATAGACCTGGTGTATATGATCACATTCCTACAAACCTTCCTTAACTTTAAAAACAAGAGACTAGCATTTTCATCAAACTTTCTTTAGTCTCACATGCCTAGTTTTGGATTAGTCAACAACCCTAACTTGAATTAATCATAACTTTGAAAATGTAATGTATAAAGATATGAAACTGATACACAATGTTCTTCAGTGTGTTTTATGCAATTCCTCCAAGTTTCACTACTTGGAACCTCTCAGAAAAGGAGTTATAGCAAAAATGACATACCTTGCTGAATTCTGGCTTATTCTAGAGAGAGACCTTGTAGAGTGTGCCCCGCACAAAATGTTTTATGAATTGATCTAAAACTGTTACAAAGAATACTAAATATGGTCCCCTAACCAACAGATTTTGTCTCACTAAATTTTGATCTGTTATGAAGAAGTTATGACGTTTTTACCCGAAACACCTGATTTTGACTAGTTTCAGGACTGGCCACAAACCCTATTTTCCACAGAGTGTAACTCCCAAAATAAAACGACCCACAAGATGAATTTTTTACCACATATACTTGGATATTTTTTCTCGCTTTCATATAAATTTCACTATCTGAATCATTATTTAAACAAAGTTATAGGGAAAATGGTGACATGACCTGTAAATAACATACAGTAGAAAGCACCATCAAAAGAATTTATCCTTCCTTGCATTTCGGCCTTCTTTTATTCACCTTCACTCAGAATTCCAGTTTAGATATCCTTGGTTACCTCATACACATGTAGATATTCAATATGCTCAAGTGTGATTCAAATGAGAGAGTCTTGCCGCTTATTTATACTCTCCAAGTAGCTTCCTTAAAAACATCTTCTAGGTCACTTGGCCCACTTTCCTTATTTTAGGGTTGGGTCCACTTCTAATTTCTCCATTAAATTTATTATTGAAATAATTTATTTTGTATTCACTTTGAATTATAATACACTCGTGACTTCACTTTATTATTTACCTTTTAAAATCTCTTAAACCACTTTGATTACTTTGACCTCTTGGGGCTTCTAGATGACATATGAGGGTCCTCCAACTTAATAATGCCATAACTCTCAAACCGTGTGGAGTTATGTGACATTCTTCCTACCACCAGAAATGGCATGACATGTACTATCCATATAGAATAGTATTATCCAAAAATATATCATAAAACATACCATTACCCATCAAACAAACTTGGGTCCATTACCCAAACCCGGGGTCTCCAACTTTTCATGGCCATAACTGTCTAACCTTGAGGAATTATGTGACGTTCCACATACCACCAGAAATGACAGGAAAAGAACTATCCATCTAGGACATTTCCCCTGACAAATTCACTTTCCTTCATCTCATTATTCCACAATTAAGCATGGGTTCTCTTACTCCACAAAGCATCTTCCCGTGAGGGCTTTCACCATAAGGGGAC
>JASDQU010505536.1:0-11301 GCA_032191745.1 Picea mariana | reverse complement strand
TGTTTGCTTCTTGTGAAGCCAAGTCCCATCATATAAGTATCAAATTTTTGATACCACATCCTTGGTGATTTTTTTAAACCGTACAAGGACTTTTTCATCTTGCATACCATCTCCTTCTTTCCCTTCACATCAAATCCTTCTGGCTGCTTCATATAGATTTCTTCTTCTAGATACCCATGTAGGAATGTTGGCTTCACATCCATCTATTCTACTTTAAAATCAAATGTAGCAACAACATACAACAAAAATACTATAGAGGTTAACTTGGCAATATGAGAAAAAATCTCACCAAAATCAATTCCCTCAACCTGGGAGTAACCCTTTGCTACTAATCAAGCTTTTTATTTCTCCACTTTTCCTTCTGCATTCAACTTATTTTTAAATACCCATTTTCTACCAATGGGATTTCTTCCAGTTGGCAACTCCACTAGATCCCAAGCCTCATTCTTATCCAAGGCTTCCATTTCTTTGTCCATGTCCTTTTTCCAGATATTTCCATCCTATGAATCCACTGCCTCCCTGACAGTTCTAGGATCATTGTCAGTAATAGACAGAGAAAAATTTGAATGGAAATAAGATGGAGTATACCTTTCTAGTAGCCTTATTTCTCGAACCGATCTCCTCAATACTGGAGTATGAGGATCTTCTTCTTCTAATTCATGTTCTTTTGTAGAGTCTGATTCATCATCCTTTAAATCAAACTCTATTTTCTCTGGTTCTTCTTTACTTGGTAAGAATTACTGTTTAACAACATCCTTCATTTCTCTAAATACCACATCTCAGATATACACTACCCTCTTAGTTTCTGGGTTCCAAATATTATAACCTTTGAGACCATCTTTATATCCAATAAAGATACACTTTTCAACCTTCTTATCTATCTTACTCCTATTTTCCTTTGGAACATGAACATATGCATCAAAACCAAATACCTTGAGATGTGCGAGAGAAGGTCCTTTACCAATCCATACATCTTGTGGATTCTTTTCATATAACGTTGATGAGGGTGATTTTTTGACCAGGTAACATGCAGTACCCACTGCCTCTGCCCATAATTCTTGCCCTAACCTGACACCACTGAGCATGGATATTTCTTTTTCCATTAGTGTCCTGGTCATCATTTCTACAAATCCATTCTATTGAGGTGTATATGGAGTAGTATTCTAACTTTCTATACCACACTTCTTACAAAATTATTCAAATTGATTCCCGCATAACTCTCCTCCATTATCTGTCCTCAACACCTTAATTCTTTTCTCTGTTTGATTCTCACCAAGATCCTTGAACTCTTTAAACCTATAAAAGACTTCAGATTTATTCCTGAGGAAATATATCCAAGTATTCCTCAACAATTCATCTATAAATGAGGCATAGTACATAGATTTTCCCAATTATGGGACTGACACAAGTCTAAAAACATCACTGTGAACTAGTTGTAAAATTCCTTCTACCCTCTTTGCACCAGAGGGGAATCTTACCCGATTTTTCTTCCCATATAGACAATGTTCATAGAAATAAAAATCAAGAGAGAATTTATACATACCTTCAACCATACCTTTACCATGTAGTAGTCAAAGACCCTTCTCTCCAATATTCCTTAGTCTTTGATGCCACATCATAACCTTTTCTCCAGAGTGTTATCACTGAAATTTCGTCTGCAAATGGTTACAGGAATCCAACATTGTCAAACAATTATGAGGTCACCCATGGACCAAAATTACCATAAAATCATTTCCAAAAGGTTTAAAACTATACAAATAGTGATAAAATTAAGGTGCACTATGACTACACAGGGCGCGCGCGCACATGCACAATCCAGAAATGTAGGAAAAGTGCATATGCACATGATGCACGACTGTGGTCGCTAAAAGCTGCAAAAATATAAGAACGACACATTTATGAGATTGGTCAACCTCCCACCCACTTCTGGTATAGATTCCAAGTTGATTTGACACCCAAATCTCGGCTGGATCCGACTGGGTGGCTGGTCAAAGACCTAAAAATGCCCTAAATAGCCTATTTTCACACTACAAGCTGGTTGCACAATACCTCAAAGAGGTGCTATAAAACAAGGCCATGGGTGCACTTCATTTTCAAGGAATTCATTAGCAAAGTTATGTTGTTGCTATTCTCTTAAGGAATCATCTATTCTCATCAAGAGTATACTAGCACCATTACATTGGGCAATCCATCTCACCTCTTGAGTGGATTAGCTTGGGATTCTTTCACCATTTCATTCAAAGCTGTAAGAAGAGCTTAGTTGTGGGGGTCCAAGAGCCCTCCCTTGGAGGAAGGAGGGACCCACAATCCTCTTTCTTCTTGGTGTTTTCTTTCACTAATATAATCATTGCCATTGGTGACATGAGTCTTATTGGTTTTTTGTTCTTATGTACTTATGCTCAATAGTTTAGTTGTTATTTTATTTCTTAGTTTAATTCTTAGTTTGTTCCTTTATATTTCTTTCTCTAACCCTTTCCTTTACAACTGTCTTGCTTAGATGACCCAACTAATCTTGTAAGCACCTCTGTTTTTCTCATTTAGGTGACAAAAGAGGTGCAACATATTGGCGACTCCATTGGGGAAAGATATCAATTTCCTACCCCATTTGGCTTTTAATAGCTCTTTTTTTGGTTTATTTAACCTGCAGGTACCTTAACTGGCCCAAGCCGACCTGCAAAACATCCAATTCAAAGTTGAGTTGAGAGAATTCCATCTGGAATTTTCTTCACGGTTGTGTGTCAGTTGTGCATGGGTTTATTGGCCCACAGTCGTGCATCGTGCACACGTGTGCCAAAATCACAGTGTTGTTCTGTGCACCTGCACCCAAAAGTTCGTTTCGGTCTGGGCACAGGCACTCAGTGCACCTCTATCTACTCTGAAACCCGTGCACTTGTGCAGAAAAATACACATTGTAAGTTTTTTTTGATTTGGGGAGGGCCCCTAGCCTTCTTAAAAGAGATTTCATGCATGTTGTAATTTTCATCACACTTAGTTCCCTCTTCATATAAAGGGATTAGTCAAAACACATAGGCACTTAGGGGGTTTAAAATCATTATTTCCTCTTTTGCTTTCATTTTTCCACATGAATGGCTTGCTTTGACTAAAAGTATAAGTTGGAATCATTTGTAATCACATAAAACTTGCATTGGGACTAGAAGTTGGATAACAATCGCTTAGTATGCTCTTCTCTCGCGCTTCCAGGTGACCTTGAGAATCAAAATAATATTGTAGGACAATTTCATCTCCCTTAAAAAGACTAAAACCTTTAGGAAAGGACAACATCCCCCCTCAGGACTCCTCTTAGTTTATTTTTCAAGCACATCTCAAAATTTTAACGGGCCCATACATGCCCACATGCTACAAAGATAGGATAATCTTGAAATTTACTTTCTTAGATTAAATCACTAGGGAAGTTTAAAGGTTTTGTAACGGGCCCATACATGCCCACCTGATCACAATCTAGGATAGTTTCAAAGCTTTCTTAGATTAAATCACAATAGGGAGTTAAAGGAATAGTAAAGGACCCACATGTCCACATGCTAGTTTCCTAGGGATTTTTGAATTACACAAGGTTATACCGAAGGCACTTAGTTAATTAGGTAATCAACACTTGTAAGTACCAAGCGAAGTCCACATGCAGCAAGGTGACACCTAATTCATTAAAACATTGGCACACTTTCACTCATTCAATCACAAAAGTCACTTATCACTCACATAGTTTTCTTCTCGAAACATGGAGGTCAAAGTAAGTTTCCTCCAAAGGGATTCCGAAACACCCCACCCTTTTCTTGACGAAACAATCCACTCCCATTTAATTTCAACGAGGTTGGTTCACACCCCAAATCTCTCAAACAACCACATCTAAATTTTTTCTAAAAACTCACTAAGTTTTCCTCCAGAGGAGGTGCCAAAAGATTTTTTTTAGTCTAGGTAGGAATTCGGGGATAGACATCCAAATAACTCCCCGTTATATGGTTCTCACATTGTCAAAACAATAGAAGTTTTCAAATAGGGAACTATAAATCCTCCAAGTAAAGTGTTCCTAACACCATAAGGCAGGGATATACCCATGAAGGGTTGAAGGCCGAGGTCTGGTTGTTCTATGCGTCCCCCCTTGAGGCACCCACCTCTTGGACGGGATCCAGCCCGTGACCCATTTCTTAGGCAAAAAATCTAAATGTCGCACTTTGACCGAGGTACCTAGTGACCAAATTTTAGGACATCTACCCAGGTGGCAATTGTGTGCTACAATTGCACCTTGATAGGATTTTGTGTAGCTATTGAGAAATATCGCCAGCTCTTTCGAGATATGCCCCCTTTACCCCTCATTATAACTGATTATTTCATCCTTCACTAGTTTCTCTTCCGATGACTTCAGACCCCACTATTGAGTACTATTGGAAGGTCCAGTGTTATTTGAGAGGAAGGACATTACGTCTTTTAGGACATGAGCATTTATTTTCTTTGATCCCCCACATGGACAAAACCCACTTATCCACATATATGCTTCTTTTTCAAAACACTTTATGTATGATTCACTTCTGATTATGTTTTGATTTAGATATATATCGTATCAAGTTAAAAAAATTGCAAAGGCTCTTGTTTATTTATTACTATCACCACAATTCGCACACATCCACTCAGCTAGTCAGACATCATAGGGGACCCACAGAACCCTTGTCGTTCCAGACATTTGCTAAACCTCCCTCCTATTCTAGGGGGAATTACTAGTATTGCCAACTCATCGGCACCACTTTCACACACTCCAGTGAGTGCCACTCTCTTAGGATCAACTTTGCTTGGTTCTACATTACTTGGGTCCACTTCCCAAGGTCCTTTGTCCACTCACTCTCCTTTACACAAAATTGGGGGGCCAACATTCTCTCAAGGGGGAAGTACCAACCCACCTAGCCCCCTCAAGGGTTAGGTTCATAGAAAACTCATACCATAGCTGGAACTAATCCTCTGCCCCCACTACAGATGCTATATTTGGCCTCTCTTAACATACAAGATCTAAGAAAACTCACAAATGATCCCATATTTCATGACCCCACATGGCCTGCCATGCCTACCAAACTACCTTCAGACATCCCCAAGTTTGAAGGAAAGGCAGGGGATGAACCTTCCAACCATATCATGACTTTCCACTTATGGTGCTCTTCCAACAACATTATGGATGATTCCATCTGACTACGATTATTTCAATGCACACTCACTGTCCCATCAGCCAAATGGTATGTAGACGAAAAATCGGGGTCCCGTGCAACTTTTGAGTCCTTGGCCAAAGCATTTTTTACCTTCTTCGAATTACCAATCCGCCATGACAATGGTCTTGAACTACTCTCTAATTTCAAACAAACCTCAGCCACACATATTTCTGATCACATTCACGAGTGGTGTCAACGACGTAGTTTATGCAAAGCAGAAACCACTAAACAACAGTGTCTTGACTGGTTTCTCAGATCACTTGTCTCTCTCCTCAGTAAAGATGTGGCTTCTACCTTCCCCCAATCGGAAGAAGAATCCATTAGTAAGGCTGAACAATATGACCTCATCTATTCACAATCAGGGTACTTGTACACACTACTTCCTGACCTCCCAAAACCCATGCCATTTAGCCAAGACAAACCCGGCATATCTCACTCAGTAGACAGATTAATTAGTAATACCACGCACCATAGTCCACAACCCCAACAACAACTGATGTATGGCACACGTCAATATCTGCCAACATATGGAGGATCCCCTTATTATCCTCCACCCCCTTATCAACAACCATACCCTGTTGCTATTCCTCCACCCATCAGTGGGCCACCACTGGCACCCACAATACACCCACCTATCCAAACAAGTTATGGTACTCCCTCTACCTCAGCTTATACTCTAAATACTAGCAAAAGTGTTGTGCCTTCCTATGCACCTTATGGATCAAAACTCCCACAGAATTCGTACTTTCCATTTCCTGGTCCTCCACCGCCCATGGCCCCACCACAAGGACACCCTCATGCTGGGGTGAATTTTGTTCAACCCTCTCTCGTTCAGCAATATCAAAATTTCAAATAGATGAATACGGAAAATCCCACCCATCCGTTGAATAATGCCAAAGAAAAAGGAAAAAACAGGAACAATAGCAACCCAGGTCAAGGAGGGAATCACCCCCAACAGAACCAACCTACTGGGGGCAATGAAAATCAAGGGAATTGGAACCCCCAGGGGGGCAATAACAATAGGCATCAAGGGAGAAATAACAATACTATTAGAGCCACCTTCCCTTGGGCCCTTTGCGGTGAGTTCGGTCATTATACTCATCATTGCCTCCAAATCAGTGATTTTAAATGGATGAAAGACTCAGGAAGTGTACCACACTCTCCAGCACCACCTGCCCCTCAGCAGGCCCCACAACAATACATGAAACAACCACCCCCATCCGTGCTGCAGAATCCCATTCCGCACCAGGGTGTGATGAACACCCAATAGGATATGTAGCCTACCACACCACAGTTGGGACCGTATCTCAATCCAAACAATCTCGTAGATCGTACTATCCTTCTCAGCAGTGAGGAAGAAATCCTTCTGCAAACACGTAGTTGTCAATACCGTACACCTGCTGAGTCTCCTCCCATTCCCCCATAAACAATCCCAACACCAACGCGACTGTTGTTGGTGATTCCTCACCCTAACACAGAAACACCTCTACGCATCCATCACATCCCATTATGTAGGAATGTACACAACCCACAGGCTAGGGCATCTCATAATTATAGTTTGGTTGATGACTTAGCACAATCCCTGGCTGCCATGTCAGTCTTAGAAGTCCTTCAAACTTTCCCACTTAGTTGAAATCATTACTTTTCACCTTGGGGGCAGTCAACCCCGTAGATAATCAACTCATCACATTTGATCTCGACAGTGGAGAACCTCACCTTCCCGCTCTAATCGCTTTTCAAATCCCAATGAAAATTCAGAACATTATAGCTCATCGATGCATAATCGATGAAGGTGCATCCACATGCATTATGTCCAAGTCTGTATGGAAGAAACTTGGTTCCCCCGAACTCATACCATCTACCATTACCTTAAGATCTTATGACGGATGACCATATTCTCCTGAAGGGCTCTTTCAAAATGTCCCTGTAGAATTCGAGAGAAAGACCATTCTCATCAACATTGAATTTATCGATGCCCCACTCGATTATAATATCTTGCTCGGCCATAGCTACATGTACGCTATGAAGGTAGTTGCCTCTTCCATCTTTCGAACCATGATGTTCCCCCATAATGGGAAGATCATTACCATTGACCAAGTTTCACATTATGAGCCCAACCCTTCTGCCAACATCGATAACATTCTCCCTCTCATCCACACAAGTCATGAAGCATACCCACTCATCGAAATGGGTCCCGGAATTTTCAAAGACCCATCATTGTTAGGAAGTTACCATGGTGCACCACTGCTCCTTCATCCTTCCAATCAGGTATGCGTTGTATCATCCAATTGAAATGATATATAGGATACCCTTCCTCCTAGGGAGGCTACTATCATATCTGATGTCCCACTAGTCGTAGAGCTCCCCCCTCATGAGCCTCTTGCGAACTCATCGACTCCACCAGTTCACGATTTCACCTCTCCCCAAGGCCATATCCTAGTTTGGGAGACAGTTCCCCAAGTCATTACTCAAATCCCCTTATTTTACCCTCCACCAGGTGTACAAGCCTTCCAAGTAGCCACAATTCTTACTCTTCCTAATATGGTGTTGGCAAATCCAGTTTGGTATTTACATCCACCAAAGATGGTCCCTCAACCATCCCTTCCCCCCCAAATGGAAGGAATCCCAATGACGATTCCCATACTCACTCCCACCATACCCTCTACAACCCCACTCACTAACCTCCTTGCCATAGCTGGGGGTAGGCGAAATAAGAAGGAGCCCACATCTCCACTCCCCGCACGCATCCAACCTCCTTGCGTGCTATGTGAGAAATATGGACACCCAACCAACAAATGCCCATCTCTACCCGAGTTACATAACCTAATTCCACTCAATCAAACACCATCACCACCCACCACTGTAGCAAGTACTGTCTCTACCTCCTCTAACTCAAGTAGCAAAGGGCTACTAACCTAATTCGCTTGTTCTATATGTTCATAATATGGCCATTATACACACCATTTCCTAGCACTACCTCACTTCCAACAGACATTAGTCGCAGTACACCAAAGCATACATTCTTCATGATCTAGCTCATATCATCCTCACATACTTGGACAATCTCATAGCTCGATCCAAAAAATTCACCCAACATCTTGATGATTTACGGATCATCTTCCAATGGTGTCTTCAGTGCGTGTTCTCAAGTGCTTGAACCCCCTCAAGTGCGTGTTCTGCGTCACTGTGGGGTACCTCCTCAAATTCATCATTTCCCAAAGCGGTATTACTGTGGACCCCCTTAAAGTCCAATCCATCACATAAATTCCACCCCCCCCGGAATTTACATCAACTCTAGAGCCTACAAGGAAAAGATAACTTTCTACGGCGATTTGTCCCAAACTATGCCACTCGAGCACATGGTTTCCTTCGCTTACTATGCCATGACATCCCATTTCACTAGGTTGAACATGCCCAAAAAGCATTCGACGATCTTAAAATGGCGCTGTCTAACGCCCCTTTAATTAGTTCACCTGACTATAATCGCAACTATATCCTCTACATATCAAGATCAACTGTCTCAGTAGTAGGAGTTATTGTTCAAATCGATGATGACAATCATGGGCATGTCATTTACTACATTAGTAAAACCTCTCAGGGCCACCCCTGAAGTACAATCACGAAGAGAAACTAGCCCTTGCAGTCGTCCTCCCAGTCAAGAAACTATGGCATTACATTCTGCTTCGCACAACTAAATTCATAGCAGATTCCAACCCTATGAAATACTTGCTCAACCGTCGACAAATTAATGGAAAATTTTCCCGATGGATCGTTATCCTTCAGGAGTACGATCTTGAATTTTCAACACCCAAGATAAAGAAAGCTCTCGTCCTCGCCAAAATTTTCATGGCCTTCCCCTCTAATACTACCAGTGCCCCCGTCAATATCGACTTCCCTAATGAACATCTCTTTTATATCAATTCGGATGATCCTTGGTACGATGACCTTCTCATCTACCTCTGAACCCAAAATTTTGGTAACCACCTCTCATGAGATGATCACCGTCATATTCGCCACCAGCCCCCCCGCTATATCCTCATCAGAGATATCTTATATCGGCGAGGGGTCGACACCATACTTCATCGATGCTTGACTATTGACGAGGCCGATCGAGTCTTGAACGACTGCCATAGCGGCGCATGCAGGGGCCATCTTTCGGGGATGTCCACTACTCAGAAAATCATCCGAGAAGGTTACTTTTGGCCTACATTGTTTCACGATTGCATTCATGCCATGAAGCGATGCGATAAATGTCAGCTTTATGCCAACAAATTACGAGAACCACCTGCTCTTCTCCACCCAGTCATTACTGCAGGACCCTTTTGTAAATGGGGCATCGAATTCATGACTTGTAATCCCCCATCCAGCAATGGACACAAATACATTGTTGTCACAGTCGATTACTTCACAAAATGGGCTGAAGCCATGCCCACCTTCAACAACATCACTGACACTATAGCGCGTTGTTTCTTTAATCATGTCATATCCCGCTTTGGAGTACCACTCCAACTAGTTTCCAATCACGAGAAACATTTCGAGAATGATATTTTCGTCGAACTCTCATCACTGTTGGGATTCTCCCGTGATTTTTCCTCACCATATTACCCTTAGTCTAACAGACAGGTCGAAGCAGCTAACAAGGTCATCAAGACCATGTTGCAGTGCACGGTTAACAAACATAAGACCAATTGACATTATATGTTATTTTTCATGCTATGGGCTTACCATAGGGCCGTGAAAACGGCCACTGGTTTCACACCATTTCATTTAGTCCATGGGGTTGAGGCCACTCTTCCCATTGAGTTTGAAATTCCCACCTTATGCACCACAATTGAGATATTACCCGACACTGCTCTAATGGAGCAGCGTTTGCTGAACTTAGAGTCCTTGGATGAAGATCGTCGATCTTCATTAGTGAACAATGAGGAAGCCAAAAAATGGTAAAAGGCCACCTTTAATCACCATGTCAACCTTCACTCATTTCACGAAGGCAACCTCATCCTTGCTTACAATATCTCTCACGATGCCATCTCTCATGATGCCCTTGGTCATGACAAATTTGAGTCACTATGTGTTGTGGGGTATTCTACCCTACGGACTAATAAGTTAGGGCTCTAAACTTATACGCAGATCATGACCCTTAAGATTTAACTTTTAACCTCCTACCCAAAATCTCAACCCTTTTTCAAGCAAACATGGGAAGAATCGACTCACCTTTTAACGATGATTGAAGTAGATCCTCCGTTGAGCCTTCTATTTCCTTGCTGCTTCTACCCCTTCTACAAAGATTCCTGCAATCAAGGTAAGACTATACATGCATGCTACTAATTTACTAGAGGGTTAGAAATAACACATAAATCAAATAACATAGATGAGATTCATGAACTTGGGACGGGAAAAGAATCTTTTTCATTAGTCTCAAAATGAATCACTTACAATGAGTTCTGAGACTGGCCACCGTTCCTCGATCCTGATCCTGGGCTCCTCCTCTTCTTTTGTCCTCCAACTGCTGCAATATGAAGTTCTCCTGAAGCTTAAGGCAAAGATAAAGGGTGGGGACAATAATAGGCTTGGCAATTTTGGTAGAGTTTCTTTGCTATCCTTTTTCCTCTTCTGATTAGTACCCCTACCCCTCCTTTTATAGGCTAGGAAGAGCTAGGGTTTTAGGCGAACTCTCGGCCATGCATGGCGGAGAGTTTCAGTTAACTGACAAAAAGCCTCGTGTCTCGGAGGAAACTTCCCTGATTTTTTGCTTTGTTAGGTACTCGCGGGCTGTTTTGGGCTAGCCCACGGATGCCCACATGCAGTAAAAGGACAGCAAGTGGTTTCCCGCGCCCAGTGAGAAGTTAGGGCGCGGGTTGCTTGTTTTGAGTGGTTTTTTGAGGAATTACTCTGCATGGATTTGGCTAGGAAGAGGCATGAGTTGGCCTGATGCCAGGTAAACTTGTATGGTGCATTTTAGGGTTATAACAGATGCCCCCTAATGTGTGAGGTCAGAAGAGCATCTGATGGCCGAAATACATTACCAATTCTTTACCAATCTGTACTAATATGCTGAATAAGTGAGCCCAGGAATCAGGATCGGGAAGTGTCG
>JASDQU010505535.1:41778-52111 GCA_032191745.1 Picea mariana | reverse complement strand
TAAAACCCTAAGTTGCAGTTGCAGTTGTAGTTTCATAACCAGTTGCAGTTGCAGCATCAGTTGCAGTTGCAGTCGTAGAACCAGTTGCAATCACCCTTGAATTTTTCTTAAGAGTTGGTAATGATTACCATTGCTACCAGATGGAGCCACTACCTACAAATGCTATCAAAGGTATGTACTCACATATGTTTAATGGTTAAACCTTAAAGAGTATTTGCAGGAGAAGAGATCTCTTGCCATAGATCCAGAAGGATCTCAAGATCCAACACATTCAAAGGAATGAAGCAACCTAGGTGTGATTATTCTGATATGCATTATTATTTTGATGAGTGTTGCATGTTGTAGCTATGACCATCATTCTAACCTTTTCTTAGTCAAGGTATTAGATGGATTAAAATTTGAGATCATGGAGCTTATCCTCTAACCCAACCTTATGTCAAGATAGCGTATTGTCTTAGTACAGCAGACAGGTTGAAGAAAGCACTCGTCATCTTGAGTGGAGACTTGGAAGAAAAGCAAGCACTCATTCCTGAAGACAAGGCTCCAGGTTTGATTAAATCAAGTTGATAAGATTCAAAGGTACACATGACAAGTTGATGACTATAATTGAGATAGTAGTCTTTGTAAAGTATTATACTTGATAGCATGCGAGCATATAGAGGTAAATGCTTTGCCTGATACAACTAACACCTCCTCTAGGAGAAACCTCGTGTGTTAGTTCCAGGTTGCCATGGAAGAATGCTTGGTCACAACACTATGAGAGTGTTGACCTCATTTCGTATTGTATTTCTTACCTTTAATCTTTTCTTCAGATAAATTATAAGTGATAGCTCTAAAGGAGCTACTGTGATGATTGTTCGTGCTATTGCTTTATATTATCAGAAGGATATTATTCTTGCTTGTTGTTTTATTGACCTTGCTCCAAGTCACATGTAATAACCTTGAGGAAGCTATAATGAAGGTTGCAGAAGGCAACGTGCTAAAGGAGAGACCATAAATGAAGCAATCATCATTGGAAAATAAGAAGGTGGCTTGCATAAGCTAAAGGGTCACTCAGAAGCTGCCATGACCCACACCATTGAAGAATCCATGTGAACTTTGGCATAGAAGATTATCTCACATCAACTACAATGCGCTACCATACATATGCAAAGCGGTCACAGGTTTACCATAACTCAAAGGTGACCATAAAGGCATATGCAATGGATGTGCGCAAGGGAAGAACATCAAGAAACCATTTCCGAGTCCTAGAGCTGATTCATTCAGATGTGTGTGGCTCAATGCCATCGTCCTCCATTAGTGGGAATTCAAAGCCTTGATAGAGAATCTTTTTGAGAGAAAGATCAAGATACTCAGGTCAGATAATGGAGGAGAATACACCTCAAAAGAGTTCGTGAAAATTCTGCAAAGATGTTGGGATCAAGAGGGAACTAACTACTCCCTATAATTCCCAACAAAACGGTGTAGCCGAACGAAAGAATAGAACCATTATGGAAGCTGTGAAGACTATGATCCATGATCAAGATCTTCCAATGTGCTTATGGGCAGAAGCAACAATGGAAACTGTATATGTGCAGAACTGATTGTCCCATAGTGCACTTGGGCCCAAGACACCGGAAGAGATGTTGACTGGAAAGAAACCAGAGGTAAGCCATCTCAAAATATTTGGTTGTCCAATGTTTATTCATATACCTAAAGAAAAGAGAAATAAGACAGACCCTTCAAGAAAAAAGGGAATATTTGTGGGATACTGTGAGGTCTCCAAGGCCTTCAAAATATATATACCAGGTCAACATCACATTGAGATAAGCGGGGATGTGACCTTTGATGAAGATGCAGAGCTCAATAAATCTAAACTATGCCATCTTGAATAAGTATATGAAGAGGAACTCGTAATCCCCAGTACTGCAATGAGGGAGGTTCCCATAGCTGCAGAACCAGTGAGCGAAGTCGTAACTTCCCCTGATGAGGAACTTCTAGAAGACCATGATATAGTAGAAGTGCAAGAACCTCCTTAGATGACGATCCTCCATAAAAAAAAGCCAGCTTGGGCTAGAGAGCTTATTCAAGATGGAGAGAAGTACAGTGTTCCCCAANATGCCATGACAGAGGAATACCAATCCATAATGAAGAACGAAGTATGGGAAATAGTTCCCAGACCAAAGAATAAAGATGTGGTATCCTCCATATGGCTCTTCAAAATAAAACATGCTTATGATGGAAGTATTGAGAAGTATAAAGCAAGATTTGTTGCTCGTGGATTTTCCCAGAAGGAAGGCATTGACTTTGAAGAGGCATTCACTCTTGTGGCCAGATACAGTTCGATGAGAACCATCATAGCTCTTGCAGCTAAGATGAAGTGGAAGCTGCACCAGATGGACGTGAAGATAGCTTTCCTAAACGGTGTCATCGAAGGGGAAGTGTATATAGAGCAACCTAAAGGATTTGAGGTTGAAGACATGAAGTCTCATGTCTACAGATTGAAGAAAGCCTTATATAGATTGAAGCAAGCTCCTAGAGCTTGGTATGGACATATAGACAGTTTTTTGATGAGCTTAGGCTTTACCAAGAGTAAAAGAGACTATAACCTCTACTTCAAAATCATGAACAATGAGCCAATAATCTTACTGCTATATGTGGATGACTTATTCTTAACTGGAGAAGAAAAGCTCATCACTTAATGTAAAAAGAGACTTGCCTCAGAATTTGACATGAAAGACCTTGGCCTAATGCATTATTTCTTAGGTCTTGAGGTATGGTAGATTCCTGAGAGGATATTCCTTAACCAAGGGAAGTACACGGTCAAAATCTTGAAGATATTCGACATGTTGGAATGCAAGCCCATGAATACACCCATGGAAGCGAAGCTGAAGCTGATGGTCGATACTTCGTCAGAATTGATTGATGCCACACTGCATAGATAGATTATTGGATTGTTGATGTACCTAATGAACACCAGACCAAACATTTGTTTTTTCATGAACACCTTGAGTCAGTTTCTGGTAGAACCCAGACGTGTTCACCTAGTGGCTGCAGAACATGTGATGAGGCACCTTAAAGGTACAATAGATTATGGTCTCAGCTATGATAAAGATCATGATTTCACATTGAGTGGATATACTGATGCAGATTGGGCAGGAAGTGTTTTTGACAGGAAAAGCACTTCAGGATGTTGTTTCAGTTTGGGATCAGCTATGATCTCGTGGCAGAGTAGGAAGCAATCTAGTATTGCTCTCAGCACAGTGGAAGAAAAATACATTGTTGCATGTTCTGCCAGCTACGAAGCTATATGGATTTGAAAGTTGTTGACCGACCTATTTGACTTAGAGATGAGAGCAACCTTGATTCTATGTGACAACCAGAGCTGCATAAAGATGACAGAGAATCATGTATTCCATGACAAGTCGAAGCACATAGAGATTCGTTATCATTACATCCGTGACATGGTGCAGAGAGGAGCCTTAAATCTCCAGTACATTAGCATGGATGAACAGGTTGCTGATGTGTTGACCAAGCCATTATCTCATATAAAGTTTGAGTACTTTCGAGATAAGCTCGGTATGGTCCGAAAGGACCCTCCTCGAAAGGGGGAGTAGATGATGTGATGAGACATCTCTTGCTTCCGACCTGATGGTTGTGACGTAAAGCAAGATGATGTGATATGATTAGTACTATGCTTCCAGCTGGATAGCTATGACGTAAAGCCAGTCTAGTATCTTGCTTCCGACCTTATGGTTGTGACATAAAGCAGGACGAGTACCTTGCTTCCGACCTGATGGTTGTGACGGAAAGAAAGATGATGTGAGACTAGTACTATGCTTCCGATTGTATAGCTGCGATGTAAAGCAAGTCTAGTTCCGTGCTTATGACATGATGGTTGTGACGTTGTTGACCTCCCATTTAGCACTGGTGGTCAACTCATGTTCCATGAAGAGATGCATCGTCAGATGCCCATGTTGTCGAAGACCTTTGGTTCTAGAGGGTTGTGTTTGGCCCAACACTTATTTTTGTATTTGGAATTTTCACACCTCTGCGTGGGTTAATAATGTAATAGGTCTGCATGAGTCATGTCTAGGTCAGTTACCTTGGGATCGGTTCACTGGGAGAGTTTCTTTCACCGAGGGTTTTTTATCCTCAGGTCATCAGTTGGGCTTTTCAGCCTGACTGATTTCCCTTGAGTTTTTCCCTCACACTTTACATATGTCCTCCAAAGTGGTGAACGATGTTCTAGTGGGCTTATGTTTTGGTAACTATATAGGGAATTCATTTTAAATAACCATGCAAGACATCTTAGAAAGTTTTGCGGAATTTCGTCGAGTCTAGGTTAGTTTTTTTTAATTAATTAATTTTTAATTAAATTTCCCTAAGTTTGGAGGTTTAATTAATTAATTAATTAATTAATTTTGAGCAATAATTGTAAAAAACTAGATCCTTGGACTTTTGATAGGGGTATTTGTGTTCAAAAGAAATGGAATAGCACCCCCTACATACATGGACCAAGTTTCAGCTCGATCAGACAACTTTAGCCATGGGTTAGTCCACCTAGAGTGTCAGTCAGTCTAAAACAACAATTTTAATTGCTAAAGTCCAAACATGACAAAATGTAAAAAATGTAATAATGAGTTAGATGATGTGAAATGTTGAAATGATGGTTAGAGAGAGACCCCCTAAGCATAACCTTATCCTCTCAACCCTTTTCAACCTTGTTTAACCCCTTTTCCCACCTCCACACTCAAAAGTTGCGCCCCCCTAAGGGGATTGACGTTTTTCTTTTTTTAATTTAATTGTGGCTTGAGTGTGCCCCCCTCTCCTATTCTTTCACTTAATTTGGCCTTGTTATCATCCCTAATGGTGATACTTATCACTCCACCTCACCCATACTTACGTTTGGGTTGATTTTTGACCATGAGGAGCGCTCTCCAAGAGAGTTACGCCCTCCTTTTTGTCTCTCCAAAAAAAGTTACGTTTTATTTTTATTTTTGAGAGACTCTTCACCTCACCTTAGCAAGGATCCCATGCTTCTCCTTGAGCCTTTGTGTGATCCCAACAACCTACATTCATTCCTCACCTCTCATCACCTTCTTCTCATCCCAAGAGGTGCGCCCTCCAAGAGTGGTGTGCCCTCCCTCATCTAGAAACTCCACAAATAATTATTAAAAAATTATTTGAGTCTTTTCACTTACCTTGGCACGAATCCCACACTTCCTACATGCCATTAGATCTATCTACTTGATTTTTCTATTTTTCTACACCCTAGATCTATTGTGCAAACCCTAGGAGGTGCGCCCTAGCCTAGAGATCTACTCTATTGCTTGGTGGTGGACACTTGACTTATATCCAAGAGGGGTAGGTTTGCCTCTCCAAGTATAAATGGATCTCTTTTCTCCTCTCCAACACACCATATCTTGAGCTATTTTTATGCTACTTGATTTCTCTCTCTCTCTCTCTCTCTCTTGTCATTTCATTCATTCTCATTTCATTCTTGTTCTAGGGTTTTGGAGTATTCCTCTCCAAGATCACTCTCTTTGGTAATAATATTTTGGAAGCTTTGGAGGACAATAAGAAGGGTAATGCGTGTGCTTATGTTTCTTATGCATGGGAGGTAATATTGTTTAATGTTCTTTCTTATTTCTTGCAACACTAGATCTTAGGTAAAGTGTTATCTAAGTAGGCTTGGTAGAGCGTATGCCTATTAATCTATATAGCTTGATGTATGAATTAAATTGAAGTGTTGTTTAGTATCATTGCATCAACGTATTGTCTCTTGTATGCTTGGGTTTGAAAGAATATTTCAGGTTCACCTTCAAAGTTTCATTGGGAACTCCTTCTAGAAGGGAAGGGTCACTTGAAGCTTTTCTACACTCCAACTATCTAGATTTACTTTTATCTATTTTGTTGTACATCCATCTCATTTTCAGCTAGCATATATTGGTTTAGATAGGTCAAAATAATTTAAAATCTATATCTTGTCTTGTGGAAAGTTCTTGTCCCAAAAGGGCAAGGGTTTCCTTAACATTGTTTGGTTGTGTGTAGCCATCCTAGCAAGCAAAGCTTGTTGTTTTTTACAGGTATATCAGATCTGGTTTGAGGGTCTTGGTTGCCCCAAAGAGACACACACAACACTTCAAGACCCCTTGGGGGAGTTTGGTAGCTATCTCTAACCCCATCCTGTCTTTTTCTAGCCTAGAAGTGCACTTTTTCCTCTTGTTTGTTTGATTGTTCAAGATTGAAGTGTAAGAGGAAAAGTGTTACGGCCTCCCCTCTTCTTCAAGCTTGTGGGTAGGTAAGACATAGGTTAGATATAGCTTTCCTTTCCATTTTTTTGAGTTTTCTTCTAGCTTGGCCGCAAGGTTTAGAAGGTGAGGGCACCTTCTCAACCTTGACATGGGTATTTGCTTGGTTGTTTGTATATTAGCTTGTAGATTAGTTTACTTTTCCTCTTGCTCATCTTTTATTGGTTTTCCCTAATAACTAATATCTAAGAACACTTAATCTAACTAAGACAAGATAACTTAATAACCTACCTAGTTGGGAGAGGAACCCGCCAAAGAGGTAAGGATAAGTGTTAATGCTTAATTTTTCACGTGATGTGATGGATCTAATGGTTTAATGTTCGTAATTCTTATATTTTAGATCTAATCTCTCATCTTAAGCCCATTGGGCAACACACTTAAGTTTTTCTTTTGGATCTTGCTTAGTTCATCTCTTTTCAAGCTTTTAATCTATCTCTTAAGCACACGTTTTTCTATTCATGCTTAATATCTCTTAAAGTGCTTAATACATAAGTGGTTTATTGATTCATTGTTTATATCTATTGGTAGCCATGTCTTGGGCTTGGACTTTATTGAATGGTTAAGTTGGCAAACACCTAATAAGTTCCCTTTTTTAATCTCTTAAGGCAAGTTGCTCTTGCCATTGATCTATTGTCTCTAATCAAACTTAAATTGATGTGCATGTGATATAATCTCTATTTCTTTCAGCCATCTCACTTTTATTTTCTTTATATGTGTTGATCGATGTCATTGTTTCGGCTGTCTCATCATAAGAAACACACTTTTTGAGCAAGTAACAGTTTCGACTGTCTCATTATTTTGCTTTTAAAAAGTACTTTAAAACCTTCTAAACACTCTAAATCACCTAAAAGTCTACCTAATCATTATATATACTTAATAAACTATTTTAGGGTACCTTAGACCACCATCTTCACCATCTAAAACGAGTTTGAGGAAAACAACGGAGGGTAGTGGCAGGGGATTGTCTCGTGGCGCTCTAGGTGAGTGTCCTCTCTGGGAAGTACTCTTACTGTCAGGGTTGACTGTTTCTGCTAGGGTTGGCCTTGTTTCCATACTATCTTGAGCGTCCAACAATTATTTGGCAACAGGAAGAGGAGGCTTTGGTGAAAGCTAACAAAATTTGTAAATCTTAAGAAAAACCTAATTATTAAACCCTTGGCCAAATCTAATAGAATACTTGGGGGGATTAATAATTGAGAGTGTAGATTGTCTCCAATACTCATCTTAATAATTGTTTTTAATTCTCTTAAACTTTGGAATCTGTTGATGAAGTAATTTGTTGATGATAATCTTGTGTAAATGATGACGTGACTTGATGCTTTGATCTTCTATATCCTGCACATATTGAACAAATACTTGGTTAGATTGTTATTGTAATCTATCATTCTTTAAGTTGTAAATCTTGTAAGTAAATGTACATGGTTTTCTTTTATTGAGTTATTCTTTTGTAAAACTATTTATAACTTGTAAATATTTTGTAAAGAAACACCCTTTACATAGTTGACCCCTTGCCCAATTTCTAGGCACTAGTCTTAGTTGACCTAGGGAAAGGCTTGCTTCTCATGCTAACCCTTGTATCTTGCATGGTTGCCTTAGCATCTTAGGATTAGGATCCCCTCTAACCTTAACAAATTAAAATTAACTCCTAGAACATAACTCTAACACACTTAGAAACTAAGGTATACCCTCTTTGGCTTCCCTAGGAGTGAGCCTAGAGGGAATAGGTTCTGGTCAAAGTGACAGTGCGGGCTGTGAACCTAGGCATTGTGCCTCCAAGGACACATTGAGTGAGCCGAACTCAATTCACGTCTGCAAGTGTGTATAAGGATGTCAACATCTTTTGCACCGTTGCCGGGGATTGAGTCATTTATCCTTGATCTTAACGACTTAACTTTTTAAGAACTAATAATTCTTTGAGCTTGCATTGGTTAGCTTTGTGTGATTCTTTTCCAAGTGGCGACTCCATTGAACAAATCTATCAAGTATACTGCAAGGAGCAATCCTTGTTGGTTGCTTGAAATTCTTGGGGAAGAAGCACTCATTGATGTCCAATTCTTGTTCCAAACATAATAAATTAACTTTTGTTTTTCTTCTCATTTTTTCCTTGTTTGATGCTCTTGTTTGTCTAAAATAAACTTGGTCATCTGGCGACTCCACTTTTAAATAATTTGACAAGGTATTTTGCAAGAAGGAATTCCCAACTTGCTTTGATTCATCCTTGAACTTGGAAGGGTTTGTGGGTGAAGCTAGCTAGTCCTTCTTCTTGTTGAATCCTTAGTAATCTTGGGTCCCAGTCCTTTTCCCTTTTCTTTAGACCTTTGTTTAAATGATCTAGTTAGAAATGGATGATTTTTATGATCCTATTGATTTTTCAGGAATCGTTGGTTACCCTCATTATGAATCTCCAGATTCCTTTGAAAACACTCCTGACTATTGTGATCATGATGATGCTAGTACTCACATCAGGGCCTTCACTAAATGTATTGATGAATGGTGTGATCCACCTATTTATGAGGGCGTTCTAATGAAAATGTTTGTCGTAACCCTTGATATAGAGAAACCTTTTAATTGGTTTCATGATTCGCCTGATGGGAGATTCAAGACCATACCAAACTTGTTGCATGACTTTTTGGAAATGTTTGGGCATGATCGGAGTGAAGTTTATGATGAATTGATTGATGATTTTATGGAAACATGGAAGAGGAAAAATCTTCTAGTTTTTAAAACAATCAATTCAGACATAGAGGTTGATACTCCACCAGATCCCATTAAGGAATTTAAAGAAATAATTCAGAACGTGCAGCTTTCCCAGGAAGAACCATGTGAAGCCATGAGTGGACAATTTGTGGCCCTGGAAGATCAATTGGAGGTCATAGAAGATGACTTTACAAAAATTTATATTGAATATCTAGACCCCCTTGAACTTAAGATTGATAATGAAAAAGATGAGGAAATTCATTGGGAGATTCTGGATGAATCCATGGATGAGCCAATCATTCATCTTGAGGAGATAAAGGAACTTGAGTTGAAAAATGTTGAATATCTAGGTAATTCAAGTCCCCACCCTCCTCCCAAGGAACCCATTTTGAAGGATAACTTTGAAAATCTTGAAGAAAACAATATGATGGTTCCTATGGTATGTTCTTTTTCAACCTCTCAACCAGAAGATGAGTCAATGCAGAATTATGTGGAAATGGAAGGCAAATTCAGTTTAACGATGTCATATCATTATGAGTATTGGTTGGCCTCCCACCTTGACAGTCATGAGCAACAAAGTATTCAGAGTTTACACGTCTTGTCATATTCCAGTGTTTGGTTGAAAGGAAGAAGGAGCATGGTACTTGGCTAGTTCTTCCTCACAAAAATTTCCAAGTTGATAAAACTTGGGAAGGGGTATTTTGTGAGTCATCCTGGACTAGGATGCTTCAAACACTTGTGGAATCATTTCACCCATTGCATGGGTGGTTGTAACGTATCTCTAACCCTTCCTTGTATTTTTAATCATGTATTATTTGATTCATTATGTCAATATGTACTTAGAATTTTTTTTTTTATTTTTTTTTCAGTATCATAGATTTCATTTATTGTAAATATTGATGTTGTACTTTAGTTATTTCATTATGTAAATGTTGTATAGCATTCATTTATTTAATCATGTACAAATGTATTCTAATGTTGGGTATTGGTGTGCACTACGGTGAGCACTCTGTTTTGTAGGTGCTGGATTCTCGTATGCTCTCTGTCTCCAAGTGAGAAGATCGAACACATGTCCCCATGTGGAGCCAGATGTTGACCGCCCATTTAGCACCGGTGGTCAACTCATGTGCCATGAAGAGATGCATCATCAGATGCCCATGTTGTCGAAGACCTTTGGTTCTACAGGGTTGTGTTTGGCCCAACACTTATTTTTGTATTTGGAATTTCCGCACCCCTGCGTGGGTTAATAATGTAATAGGTCTGCACGAGTCATGCCTAGGTCAGTTACCTTGGGATTGGTTCACTAGGAGAGTTCCTTTCACCGAGGGTTTTTTATCCTCAGG
>JASDQU010505535.1:18825-31163 GCA_032191745.1 Picea mariana | reverse complement strand
ATGGTCCTGCTTTTCAATATGACCTCGGGATGTGACCGTGGGCCCAACTCATAGTCACATCGCAATTTCACATTTCGTGATTTCACGAGGTGCTTCATGCTCAAACCTCTGAATGGCGAAATTGCGATCCCTCAGATCGGATACCACGTGTCTCCTTTAATCGGATGGCCCAGGTCATATCGACATTTCGGGTCTTGGGACTTCGGGTTATGGATGCACCTTTATGGCAAAAACCTCGAACTCCCGATTCCCAATCCTTTGAAATTCGTCGATGTCAGATCAACGACCCTCGGCTCTTCATGATTGGATGACCTAGATTTACTTTTTCGCAAATCGGGACTTCGCGATCCTTGTTGAACAACTTTACAAAATTTTGAACTCTTGATTCCTGCGCTCACTTGCCTTCATTGAAGACTGAAATTGCTTGCTTGTTTAATTTGCGTCTTCATCAAAGCACTTCAAGTTTTATGCTCAGTTGTCATGATTGCGGCCTATGAACAATTACCTGGGTGACTGGCTGGAGGCTCGGGGAGAATAAGAGGATCGATGCCAGAGGCAAAGGGAGAAATGCATCGAACCTAGGGAAAACATAAAGGTTTATGGCCGATGGCTTTCAGGTGGTCTGACAAGGAAAATAGGTCGATCAATTGGATGAAGACAAACGAAAGGAAAACCACAAGCCGAGAGGAAAAATTAAAATCGGGTCTGCACATGGAGGAAGGATAGACAAAATTACAGACCTAAGCAGGAAACACGACTCTAAAGACCTTGATAAGTTTATGTGCTAACATTAGGCTCCATGGGGGATAGAGTCCTCCCTGCGAGGCACTAAGAACTCCTTTCGTGGCTTCAGTGCCTTAGTGTTGGGTTGTGGAGTCTTCTATTAGAAACAAGACAAATTAAACATGAAACATGAACGGTATTTACAATGGCACGATGCTAACTATGGCTTTAAACAAAAAACATCTTCAAGAAGTGCCCATTTATAGGGCCACCAAAGACTTTGTCTCCCTCCAAATATTGCAAGTTGTAAGTGTTATTCGGGAACTTCTCAGAGATTTGGAAGGGGCCAATCCAAAGGGCTTCAAGTTTTCCATGCTTGCCCTTGTCCTGCTTAGGTGCATCCCATTTGAGTACCAGATCTCCCAGCTGGAAATCCTCCTTATTTCTCTTCTTGTCAAAGGTCTACTTGATTTTTTATTGTCGGTGATGCGCTTTGTCTAGAAGTTGCTCTCTTGTCTGCTGCACTTCTACCAATTGATGAATTCTTCTGATCATGTCATCCATCTCTCACTGGTGGTCTTGGAAGAACATGTTGAAATCTTGAAGAGATTCGACATGTTGGAATGCAAGCCCATGAATACCCCCATGGAAGCGAAGCTGAAGCTACTGGTCGATACTTCGTCAGAATTGATTGATGCCACATTGTACAGACAAATTATTGGGTCATTGATGTACTTGACGAACACCAGACCATACATTTGTTTTGTTGTGAACACCTTGAGTCAGTTTCTGGTAGAACCCAGATGTGTTCACCTAGTGGCTGCAAAAATGTAATGAGGTACCTTAAAGGTACAATAGATTATGGTCTCAGCTATGATGGAGATCATGATTTCACATTGAGTGGATATACTTATGCAGATTGGGCAGGAAGTGTTTCTGATAGGAAAATCACTTCAGGATGTTGTTTCAGTTTGGGATCAGCTATGATCTCATGGCAGAGTAAGAAGCAATATAGTATTGCTCTCAGCACAACGGAAGCATAATACATTGTCGCATGTTCTTCCAGCTGTGAAGCTATATGGCTTTGAAAGTTGCTAACCGACCTATTTGACTTAGAGATGAGAGCAACCTTGATTCTACGTGACAACCAGATCTGCATAAAGATGACAAAGAATCATGTATTCCACGACAAGTCGAAGAACATAGAGATCTATTATCATTACATCCATGACATGGTGCAGAGAGGAGCCTTAAAGCTCCAGTACATTAGCACGGATGAACAGGTTGCTGGCGTGTTGACCAAGCAACTATCTCGTATAAAGTTTGAGTACTTTTGAGATAAGCTTGGTATGGTCCGAAAGGACCCTCCTTGAAAGGGGGAGTAGATGATGTGATGAGATATCTCTTGCTTCCGACCTGATGGTTGTGACGTAAAGCAAGATGATGTGATATGACTAGTACTGTGCCTCCAGTTGGATAGCTGTGACGTAAAGCCAGTCTAGTATCCTGCTTCCGACCTGATGGTTGTGACATAAAGCAGGATGAGTACCTTGCTTCTGACCTGATGGTTGTGACATAAAGCAATATGATGTGTGACTAGTACTATGCTTCCGACTGTATAGCTACGACGTAAAGCAAGTCTAGTTCCCTGCTTCTGAACTGATGGTTGTGACGTAAAGCGGGATGTGTACCTTTCTTCCAACCTGATGGTTTTGATGTAAAGAAAGATGATATGATGAGACTAGCACTGAGATTCTAGTTGGATAGCTGTGATGTAAATCCAGTCTAGTATCCTGCTTCCGACCTGATGGTTGTGACATAAAGAAATATGAGTATCTTGCGTCCAGCTTGAGTGTTGTGACATAAAGCAAGACGATGAGATGAGACTAGTATTGTGCTTCAATCTTGATAGTTGTGACATAAATCCAGTCTAGTATCTTGCTTCCAGCCTGAGTGTTGTGACGTAAAGCAAGACATTGAGATCAGACAAGTATTGAGCTTCCAGCTTGACAGCTGTGATGTAAATCCAGTCTTGTATTATGATGAGCCAGCCTTATGTTGTGATGATGATGATGTATCAGTTTTTATGCTAATACATATTGATGCAGATGATGATGGCATTCCTTTGAGAATGATGATGTTGCCGATGAAGAAAACTTTCGATGATTTATAGATATGCCAGTCAGTGTTCCAAGATGATATTGATGATGATGTCCTCTCACCCACTTGATGTTGTTGATGATGTTGTCCTCTCTCTCTCGCATGATGCTGCTGAAGAATACCCTTCTTTTTAAGGGGGAGTGTTCAAATAATGTAACTGCAAAGAGTATTCTTATTATTATTTGATATATTATTCATTGGATAAATCCCCATTGTGGATTGATCATGTCGACTATTGTAATAGGACCAAATCCCCTTTTGCGGATTGGTAAAATGATAATTATAATAGGCAGAATAAGAAGTTGGCCCCAACATATATTTAAGAGGCCCTATAATATAATTAAGGTGGTTATAACCACCCAGTTGGAGAAGTCGGCCTTGCCAGTGAAGAGACACTTCACACGTGCTAGTCTAATATAAATAAGGAGGTTAGTGCCTCACTTAGACACACAACTCACTTGCTCATTGAAAGACAAGTTTCAGATCTATTGTTAGAGAAGAAGGAGAGAGAGTGCCACATATCTGGGAGAGGATATTCTGCATTAGTTTAAGATATCTCTTGGCATTGTATTGGATATCTATATTAAGGAAGTTTTGTTGGTTTTACTTCCCCTAGAGGGTTTCCCAGGATAAATGTTGTGTCTCTTGTGATTGTGTATTTCTCAGTGATCCTGGATTATGCTATTATTATCTAATGAAATGCAAAGAACTATAATAATGGATTAAACATTAACAGAGCGGAGGCGCCGCCCCCTTCAAGGTACATATCAATTTTGATATTCATATATTTGAAGGTCAAATAGATGCGGATGTTGTAGACAAACGGTTAAACATTCTAGAAGGGTATTTTTTTGTCCATAACTTTTCTGATAGAGAAAATATTACATTTGCACTCCTTAAGGCTGCCCATGATGTCAAATATTGGTGGGAGACTTTGTAATGTCCCCAACCATCAACCCACTTTATCGGGAAACTCTACTACACAGAAACATTGTCATACTTATATAGTATGCATTTAAATGAAGTTAAATGGCTTAACAGAGTAAGCATATAATTACTGCTAACATACAAAATTAATGGAATCAACAGTAAATATCATCGCAACTGAATACATGATAATATTGCAAGCATCACAGACATGAATTTTAATTGAAATTAAACACATGCATATACTTATCTTTGAAACTGTAGTAACTCCACCAACCGCGTGCAAAATTTCCACAAACCTCTCAGCCTTAGACTTCACTGCTCATCACACTCAACAATGGGTCACCCCCGAGTTGGGACTAAGTTCCACCCAAGGTAAGGGAATTCTAGACTAGGCTGAGGTTACAAGAAAACTGCACAGAGCAATCGAAAGGATTCTCCCCCAGAAGTCTTCTTACACCCACTTCTCATGGACTCTCATTCCCCACATGCATGTTCTGCCTGAGAGTATACACCTTCATAAGAACATTCCATCGGTTCTCCACCTCCTCTCTGGGCCTCGGCAACAGGCCGGATCAGGAATTATCAGAGCTCCATAGCTGGTGCCAGACTCTCTCTGGGAGAAAACCACTCCCCGACAGACTCCCTCACCTAGAGAGAGTTGCTCACAGGTCTCACAACCTGCATCTTCTACCACGGGCCTAAAAACCCGATTCTTCAACCAGTTTTCAACTCAATTACCACAAGTTCAAGATAACAGCAGCAACAACAACTTTTGGCTAACTCACGGGTGATAGCAGTAACATGAAAATTGGGTGTGGAACCAGGAAACGACAACTGGCCACTAAGACACAACACGGTTCAGGTAATGCCAGTTTGCAGAATGTGTGGCAAACAATTCATGCATAGGTTGAACACAGACTCAACAGTTCGAGCATAGGGTGTATTGGCTTCCCAAGAAAACAACACAGGCTTCAAGTTTCAGAGCAGTGCGAGGCTTACAGAACTCAGACGCAGAGGTCCTCGGTTTAGACAGCGGATGACATAATGGGGATCAAACCCCCATTACGGCTCAATTCTTGGGTTAAATTGCATGTTCCTGGGCCGACACATGTCGTCCATGAGGTTGCATGCTCTCCATCAGCATGCGTTCCTTTTTTCTCATGTTCCCCCTTTCCAGGAACTTAGGATAAAAACCTACATTTCACATAGATTTTGGAATAATAATAAATTATTATTCCCAAGGAATTAAGCCCCTAATCTTAGCCCCTCTTTCCGATATTTCAGCCCCTTTTCCCTTACCCATCTTGTGGAAGCTTAGTCCCCCATCACTCTTTCTTCGTGGTTGGTTTGTGCACATCGATGTTTGTATATTATATTAATGATCTGCATAATTACATATACAAAATCAGGCTTCTGGCCTTAATACTTAGGCTCTCCGGCCTAATAAACACATAATCCCACTAGCTTATCAATACTTGACTCACCAGCCTACAAAACATGATTTACAATTCATAAACATGATTACAACAGGGCTTGTTGTTGGGGATATTATAGACTTTATGTGAAGAAAAGACAACAGAGGAATCTATATTATTTGTAGTCGCACCCACTTGGGTTTTTTTTAGGGACGTTATTAAGGAACAATACTACCTTGTTGGAAGTTATGATGACTTATATACAAGATGGAGTACACTACGACAAAAAAAAGACCAAACAGTGCCAGAGTTCACCAATGTTTTCCATACCATGTGCACTAAACTGGGTATCAAAGACTCTGAGCAACATTTGGTGCTCAAGTACAGTAGCGGTCTGCATAGATACATATAGACAGAAATGAAGTTTATGGACATCTCATCATTGGGCACAACCTATTGATATGCTGTAAAAATCGAGCAGAAGCTTAAATCAAAGATGCAACAGTTTGTGTATGTGAACCCCTCACAGCAGGAGCCTAAACAAAAGATGCAACAGTTTGTGTTTGTGAACCCCTCATAGTAGAAGCAGAGCAAAGGCAGCCTTGTCCCACAAAACAAAGGACAAAGCAAGGATGGACAACCTCAGGAAAACCAGTCTAAGCCGCAAACAAAGAAGGATAATGGGAAGACAAAGAAAGATTTTGGGAAGTGGTGCGAGTTCCATAAGATCCCTTGGCATAAACCATTGAATGTTGCTCAAAGTATTCATTGGTGGCCGAGGTGAAAGCCTCTGAATCATATGTGGGTTCCAACTCTAAGTCAGAACCAGAAAAAGTGAGATGGATCATTGACACAGAACCCCGTTCCATTGTTGCTACCACCAAGATATATCCTGATGAACCTGATGAACTAGAGGAAGGTGAGTGCCTCTTTCATTTACAGATGTGGGTGAAGGGTACTTCACTGCAGTTCATCGTTGATAGTGATAGCCAGAAGAACCTCATCTTAGCGGAGGTCGTCAAGTGGGTTGCTCTGTCAAAAAATCCGGACCCACAACCGTACACTATCGGATGGCTCCACCAAAGGAGTGATCTCCGCATCAGCCAACATTGTCGCCTACCCTACGAAATCAAGCCTTTCAAAGATGAGTATTGTGTGAAGTCATCCCCCTTGAAATTTGTGATGTTCTTTTGGGCCAACCTTATTTATGGAAGCACCATGTTGTATATGATTCTAGGCCTCATAGTGTTGTTATTACTTTGGACATGAAATTGTAAAAGATACCCGAGGTAGTGCCACCTGTTAGAATATAATGGATGTGCTCGTTTAACCATTTACAATATAACAATATTTTCACCCAACCATAGGCCGAAGCCACCCACGAGCACCTTAACCTTGACAGAGAAAGGTTCTGGAATCAAACTCAAGGCTTAATAGCCAAACAAAGGTGGCGCACCTCTCTCCAAGGATAGCGCACCAAGCAAGAATAACCAAATATTATCAGAGATTCCAACCCAGAAAACTGAAAATACAGATTGCAGAATTGTCAGCAGCAGTTTCTCCCAGGACTTGTGCACAAACTGGTGAACTGCAGTGTGCACAAGTGAGCTTCTGCGGTTCTGAGAATACTAGCCAAAATTAAGACCGGTCTCTTATATTTATACTGTTTCTGCCAGACTGCCTGGGCTGACTTCTCATTCTGGGTGCTAATTACTTAGTATATAATATATCCTTTAGCCAACTTCTTCTCTTGGAGGCTAATAACCTAATACAAATCATTCTCTTGAGTCGACTTGTCTCCTAGGGTTTTTCATCAATTATTTAGGGTTTCTTTCTGCTTCTTGGAATATTCTTTTCTCGTCAGGTTTACACATGGAGGTAAATACCTCCCGTGGCTACCATAATATCAACACTCCCTCCTATCTAGGGAGGTATTGAAGGCAATTATCTTGAGCACAAACATACCATTGAATTGGTAGCATCACCATAGTCGTACAGACTATCTCCTGATTAGATCATGAGCACCATCATCACTATTAGTGTCATCTAACAACATCAACTGCATCATCTCTCGAAACCATACTCCATCTGAGTAATCAGACATGATGTTGAATAAGTCACTCACTCCAAGGAGTGATACAAAAACCATTCTTCTAATCTAGGCATATGTCCTAGAAGAATAAATGTCCTGGACCATTTTTCGTCTGGAGAATCTTTGTCCATCAGTACATTGATCATCCATCTAGTTGATAATCATTTTCGATACTTCTGATAGTTTACAAGGCAATCAGATCAATTTCATTCAACAGAACACAACTATGTCTATCTGTTAGCACCAGAATTCACCCCTGGATTGCGGCATAGGTAAGCCCGATACCCATCAGAGTTTATGTCACAAATTTGTTAAAAAGGGTCAAATGGGTGCAGTCTCAAGAAAATATCATTTTAACTCAGAAAACTAGACTGATATGCACGAGCAGGTGAGGTCTTGGTTTAATTTCAGACAGCAAGTTGTAGTAAGGGTGAGTAGGAGGAAGACTTCGGTGAGAAAATGCAGAGGTCTGCCAAAGACATCAAGACTTTCGGCAGCCCAAGGAGGAACAATTTAAACACAAGAACTTCTTGAATTTAAATCTCACAAAACTGAAAGGAACTATAACAACACTGTAATCAAACTTTCATCATAATGCAGTCACAATAGTTCAAGTGAATCATTCAAACATGAACTCTTTCAGCGTCAGAAGGAAACAAGAAGAAGTAAGAAAGCTGACTATCATTAAACAAGAAGTTTCAAATGCATATACATAACCAGATAACCAGAGAGTTTATTAAAACTTTACATTTCGGGAGATTTGCTCTACCATTGACCTTTACAAAATATAAAAATTGAGTATATATACTCAAAGCAACTCGCCCCCTACAGAAGCGTGCTTTGGTCACTGTATTCAAGGATTCGCGTCTTCTTCTTCTCCTGTCAGACTGCACATACATTCTTCTGTCAGATGCGATCTCAGATCAATATGGGCTTTGCAGAGAACTTCATTGATAGAGAGACCTTGGGCTGAAAGGCTGCCTCCGCGGCCGACGCTCCCATGCTTTCCATTTACGTGGTGAAACGAAGTTTCAATTGCGTCCCCCTGCTTCCATTAACTAACTGCATTGGGATCATGGTGGAGCTTAACACCCATGAATGTCCAGGTGAACATGCAACTTCTTTGCGTCAATTCTGGTGGCTCAAGGCCACACAGTCCTTGTTTATGGCCCACTCAAGTGCTTCGATTGTTTACGTGGCTCCCTTTCATCACCCTATGCAAACACGTGCTGTGACCTTCTTAAACAAATGGAATTTTGGGACTTCATATATTGAGATTTCTCACTCCCCTTAATTCACAATGTTCTGATGCCCAAATCCACAAAACAGTCCATCTAGATCAAAGGTGGGATCTCTCTTGATTCTGACGGCCGTGATTGGTTCCTTGAATGCTTCAGCCGCCTGCCATTGGACCGACGCCTACTTTCTCTATGGTCCTTATTTTCAATAAAACCTCGGGATGTGACCATGGGCCCAGCTCATAAGCGCGTCGCAATTTCACGTTTCTTGATTTCACGAGGTGCTTCATGCTCAAACCTCTGAATGGCAAAATTGTGATCCCTCAGATCGGATACCACGTGTCTCCTTTGATAAGATGGCCTAGATCATATCGACATTTTGGGTTTTGGGACTTCTGGCTATGGATGCACCTTTATGAAAAAAACCTCGAACTCCCGATTTTCAATCCTTCGAAATTCGTCGATGTCAGATCAATGGCCCTCGTCTCTTCATGATTGGACGGCCCAGATTTACTTTTTCGCGAATCGGGACTTCACAATCCTTGCTGAAAAAATTTACAACATTTTGAACTACTGATTCCCGCGCTCACTTGCCTTCGTTGAAGACTGAAATTGCTCGCTCGTTTTATTTGCATCTTCATCAAACCACTTCAAGTGTTGCGCTCGGTGGTCATGATTGCGGCCTATGAACGATTACCTGGGTGACTGGATGGAGGCTCAGGGAGAATAAGAGAATCAATGCTAGAGGCAAAGGGAGAAATGCATTGACCCTAGGGAAAACATAAGGGGTTATTGCCGATGGCTTTCAGGGGGTCTGACAAGGAAAACAGGTCGATCAACTGGATGAAGACAAACGGAAGGAAAACCACAAGCCGAGAGGAAAAATTAAAATCGGGTCTGCACATGGAGGAAGGACAGACAAAATTATAGACCTAGGCAGGAAACACGACTCTAAATACCTTGAAAAGTTTATGTGCTAACATTAGGCTCCATGGGGGATAGATTCCTCCCTGCGAGGCTCTAAGAACTCCTTTCATGGCTCCAGTGCCTTAGTGTTGGGTTGTGGAGTCTTCTATTAGAAACAAGACAAATTAAACATGAAACATGAATAGTATTTACAATGGAAGGATGCTAACTACAACTTTAAACAAAAAACATCTTCAAGAAGTGCCCATTTATAGGGCCATCAAAGACTTTGTCTCCCTCCAAATATTGCAAGTTGTAAGTGTTATTTGGGAACTTCTCAGAGATTTGGAAGGGGCCAATCGAAAGGGCTTCAATTTTTCCATGCTTTCCATTGTCCTGCTTAGGTGCATCCCATTTGAGTACCAAATCTCCCAGCTGAAAATCCTCCTTATTGCTCTTCCTGTCAAAGGTCTGCTTGATTTTCTGTTGTCGGTGATGCGCTTTGTCCATAAGTTGCTCTCTTGTCTGTTGCACTTCTACCAGTTGATGAATTCCTCTGATCATGTCATCAGGCTCTTACTGGCGGTCCTTGAAGAACATGTCGAAATCTTGAAGAGATTCGACATGTTGGAATGCAAGCCCATGAATACACCCATGGAAGAAAAGCTGAAGCTATTGGTCGATACTTCGTCAGAATTGATTGATGCCACACTGTACAGAAAGATTATTGGATCGTTGATGTACCTGATGAACACCAGACCAGACATTTGTTTTTCCATGAACACCTTGAGTCAGTTTTTGGTAGAACCCAGATGTGTTCACCTAGTGGTTGCACAACATGTGATGAGGTACCTTAAAGGTACAATAGATTATGGTCTGAGCTATGATGGAGATCATGATTTCACATTGAGTGGATATACTGGTGCAGATTGGGCAGGAAGTGTTTCTGATAGGAAAAGCACTTCAGGATGTTGTTTCAGTTTGGGATCAGCTATGATCTTGTGGCAGAGTAGGAAGCAATCTAGTATTTCTCTCAACACAGCGTAAGCATAATACATTGTTGCATGTTCTGCCAGTTGCAAAGCTATATGGCTTTGAAAGTTGTTGACCGACCTATTTGACTTAGAGATGAGAGAAACCTTGATTCTATGTGACAACCAGAGCTTCATAAAGATGACAAAGAATCTTGTATTCCACAATAGGTCGAAGAACATAGAGATTTATTATCATTACATCCGTGACATGGTGCAGAGAGGAGCCTTAAAGATCCAGTACCTTAGCACAGATGAACAGGTTGCTGATGTGTTGACCAAGCCACTATCTCGTATAAAGTTTGAGTACTTTCGAGATAAGCTCGGTATGGTCCGAAAGGACCCTCCTCAAAAGGGGGAATAGATGATGTGATGAGACATCTCTTGCGTCTGACCTTATGGTTGTGATGTAAAGCAAGATGATGTGATATGACTAGTATTGTGCTTCCATCTGGATAGCTGTGACGTAAAGCCAGTCTAGTATCCTTCTTCCGACTTGATGGTTGTGACGTAAAGTAGGATGAGTAACTTGCTTCCAACCTGATGGTTGTGATGTAAAGCAATATGATGTGTGACTAGTACTATGCTTCCGGCTATATAGCTGTGACGTAAAGCAAGTCTAGTTCCCTGCTTCCGAACTGATGGTTGTGACGTAAAGCAGGATGTGTACCTTGCTTCTGACCTGATGGTTGTGACGTAAAGAAACATGATATGATGAGACTAGCACTAATCTCCCAGATGGATAGCTGTGACATAAATCCAGTCTAGTATCCTGCTTCTGACCTAATGGTTGTGACGTAAAGCAAGACGAGTATCTTGCTTCCAGCTTGAGTGTTGTGACGTAAAGCAAGACAATGAGATGAGACTAGTACTGTGCTTCCATCTTGATAGCTATGACGTAAAGTCAGTCTAGTATCTTGCTTCCAGCCTGATTGTTGTGATGTAAAGCAAGACATTGAGATGAGACAAGTACTGAGCTTCCAACTTGACAGCTGTGACATAAAGCCAGTCTTGTATTATGATAAGCTAGCCTTGTGTTGTGATGATGATGATGTATCAGTTTTTATACTAATACATATTGATGCAGATGATGATGGAATTCCTTTGAGAATGATGATGCTGCCGATGAAGAAAAATTATGATGATTTATAGATACGCTAGTCAATATTCCAAGATGATATTGATGATGATGTCCTCTCACCCACTTGATGTTGTTGATGATGTTGTCCTCTCTCTCTCGCATGATGTTGCTGAAGAATACCCTTCTTGTTAAGGGGGAGTGTTGAAATAATGTAACTATAAAGAGTATTCTTATTATTATTAGATATATTATTCATTGGATCAATCCCCATTGTGGATTGATCATGTCGGCTATTGTAATAGGACCAAATCCNCAAATGATAATTATAATAGGAAGAATAAGAAGTCGGCCCCAGCAGATATTTAAGAGGCCCTAGAATATAATTAAGGTGGTTATAACCACCCAGTTGGAGAAGTCGGCCCTGCCAGTGAAGAGACACTTCACACGTGCCAATCTAATATAAATAAGGAGGCCAACGCCTCACTTAGACACACAACTCACTTGCTCATTGAGAGACAAGTTTTGGATCTGTTGTTAGAGAAGAAGAAGAGAGAGTGGCGCATATCTGGGAGAGGATCTTCTGCATTAGTTTAAGAGATCTCTTGGCATTGTATTGGCTATCTATATTAAGGAATTTTTGTTGGGTTTTCTTCCCCTAGAGGGTTTCCTAGGATAAATGTTGTGTCTCTTGTGATTGTGTATTTCTCAGTGATCTTGGATTATGCTATTGTTATCTAATGAAATGAAAATAACTATAATAAT
>JASDQU010505534.1:56172-81410 GCA_032191745.1 Picea mariana | reverse complement strand
TTACATCAGTCATCAATCAATCAATCCTTTGACATCAATCAATCACTTGACATCAATCAATGACATCAATCAATCAAACCATTGGCATCAATGACAACATGATCCAACACAGTTCTCCTAGGCTGTCGGATCCCCAAACCTCTCAAAATATGTTGACACGTGTCTCCCCATCTACCAACAGCCCCGATTTGTTTTCAAACTTTGGGGCTTCAAGGAATTTGGCTCCTCCACAACACTCACATAAAAAATACTAAAGCAACGAATTATGAAGGAATTAAAAGGTTAACGGTCTTGCTTCTTACTTGGATCCAATGACACTTGATCCTTGCACTCAAATCCGATGGCTAGGATCTGTTCTCCACTTTTGTGCACCCCTTCTGTCTGGGGTTGATCTAACGACCCAAATTTAATCTGACTACTAATCCAATGGTTGTTGTAGCTCCTCCTCTTCCAGAATTCACTTCCCTTCAATGAAGGAATCCTCAATATCTTTCAAAGGCTTAACCTTTGCTTTCTTCTTGCACGGATGACTCCTTGGTCTTTCCTCACGTCACACCTCCTGAGCTTGGAACTTGAAATAAGTTCTCCCGCTCTTCTCATGTCAGTCAGAAACTTGGACTGTCTTTTTCTTTTTCACTCCTTTCATGGCTTCTATGCTTAATACCTTTGACAATCACATATGCACTCCTTGCACTTCTCTGAAATCTAAAACTTAAAACGTTCTCGACCCCTGCACACCTTGCAAAGAATTTGTGCATAAATTCATTATCTTTCCTAAGTTTGTAACTGCTCAAACTTCAAATGGGCTCGACCCTTTTTCTCCTTCAACAGTTTCTTGTGCCCTCCTGGAACTCACGCTCTTCCTCTTGAGATTTTCTTGAATTTTTTTAATATTCCTCAATGCACTCCTTGCACTGGCTCCTCCTCTGAGATTTTACACTACTCTGAGTGTTAACACACTCCTTGCGCTCGCTCTATGCACTCTTTGCATTGTCCCTTCTTAGATTAAAAACAATTCAGGTGTGCCCACCTAGAATGCTCCTCATAGAAATCCTAATTGATTTCTTGGACACTCCTTGCGCTGGCCTTTTAGATTTTCTCAATAGCTCTAATGTGCACTCCTTGCACAACTGTGAGAGCCCAAAGCACTCAGAATTTCACACATAGATGGGGAATTCAAATATTCCTACAAAGGGAACATACATGCACTAGACACATTCATAAACATACACAATAACCATTCAAACACATTCAGAAAACATATATAAAAACACATAGAGAATCACATGCAGAAAAATATTCGTTTTTGTATTAAGTCTGAATGGTCTTTAGAATGTGTACAAGACTGGGCTGCAACAAAGTCTCAAATATTTCTTCTCTCCTTTCTTCTCTTCTCATAAGCTTCTCCTATTCTCTAATGTCCCTTATTAATTCTCAATACATTTGATCTTTTTACAAAAGAAGGGATCCTCGAGCCTTCCTCCACCTACCTACATTAAATTACACTTAATTGACATCTAGTCTAAATCGGATCTAGATCATTTGAATGTCAGGCATTAAAGGAGACTTTACATTCATCATGTACAAATTACAATAACCCATCCCTCCTCGATCCTTACAACATTTAATTACATTGAATTTGAGATTTAAACTCAAAATTGACAAAGATGGCGCTTCTCTCTCCTTGGAAATTGCTCCCTCCTAGTGCACTATTGCACTAGATACTGACGATTTGTTCAGTTGGAGTGATGATCCTACATCATTTCAAGAGTAAATTGCAAACAATGGAGGATAGGATTCAATAAATGGAAAAAAAGAACAACCAACCCAAGAATGAGAGGTTGAATAAAATCACACCTTGAGAGATAGGATTAAAGAGCTAGAAGAAAAACTAACCAACAATTTGACCCTCAGTAATCTAGAAAACAAATTGGATATCAAAACCATCAAAGAGGAAATGAATAATTTAATCAAACTGGACCATGAGTGTAATAAAAGAGCCTTGAGCCTCATAATTTTTGGTATAAAAGAACAACAAGAGGGTGGATACGCTAGCAATAGTAAATGAAGAATAGAAAAATAAATCACAAATTGAAACAACTTACCTCATAGAAGTAAAGAGGCTAGGAAAAACAATTGATCATAAATATAGGTTGATTCATGTCAAAGTAAGTTGTAATGACCATAAATATAGCATACTTAGTAAATATCTGAGCTTAAAAGGGTCAGGAATATTTATAAATGAAGACCTCATTCCTAAAGACCAAGATGAATTAAGGAAGGAAGTTCAAAAGGTAAAAGATTCCAGGAAAGAAGGAAAATGGGAAATGAATAGAAATAAAAAATCTATTGTTAGGGACATAGACCAAAAGGATAATAATAAATAGGAAATTGGAACACTCAGGATCCTTTTTTGGAACTTTTGTCACTTTCCATGGCACAAAGGTCCCATGTTAAGCTGGATCTCGAGTGATATTGATATTATTTGTCTAGTTGAAACTTGGGAGCATGAACAGTCTAAGGTCCCTAACATAGAAGGTTTTTTCTTGTGGTCAACATGGAAAAACATGTCCCACCGTAGAGGAATAGGAGGCATAGCTTTTTATATTACAAAGAATATTTCTCCTCACATTCAAATTCATAAGTTCGACCATCTCAATCAATACATTTGTATAGATTTTAGACACCAATGCTAAGAATATGTATATAACAATTTTCTATTTTTCACTTAATAATTCTACTTTTGATAAGAAAAACAATATACATAGAAATTGTCCCTATAATAATTTAGAACAAGATATTTATAGTTTGAAAAATGAAGGTAATATCCTCCTACTAAGATATTTTAATGTTAGGACTGCAACTAACCAAATTACTCTTTTAAGTAATGATTCCAACCATAATCCTTTATGGCTAGGTGAGGACCTTGTTTTATCTAATAGATACAAAATAAGCTTTGAATAACTAATTGAGAATTTGTTTGGCACTGAGTTGGTCAAGCTTTGCAACTCTCAAGACCTAACAATTTGCAATGGAGTAATGAAGTGGCCAAAATGCAACCAAATGACTTGTATTCATGGTCTAAGTAGTAGTGTCATATATTTTGTGATATCTGATATCCCCATTTCCAACCAAATAGTAACTTTTGACCTTTTAAATGACCATGAACCCAACTCTGATCATAGAACTTTAACCCTAACTCTAAACTTTTCCATGCACATGAGCTCCACTGAAGATAATTAGGATAATCAAATGAAACTTCTATTTGAAAAAATTAAATTTAACCTTTTCTTTAAGGATTTAAACAGTGAATTACATATCCTAACTTATAAGGACAACATTGAATACCTCTATCATAATTTTACAACTACCCTTTCCACTTCTATTAACAAGTTCTATTTTGAGGTGTCATGTAAAAAGAATAATAGAATGGCCAACCCTTGGTATGATAAAGAATTTAAAATTTCTAGGAACTCCATTAGGGATGCTTCTAGTGAGTCCTTAAAACTCGATAGCATAAATACATTCAAATCCCTAATTAAAATGGAAAAAATGTACTATATCAGTAAAAGGAAAGAGAAACTTTCACAACAATCTTAAGTTGGATCCTAAGAAGTTCTGGAGGAAAAATCTAAACCGCAATACTAAAGAAATAATATGATTCACTTATGATACTGGAATTCCTACCTTGACATTCCCTACAAGTTCCCTAATGCCATGGACACCATTCTTATTGTCCCTACACAGGATGAAGTTTTTTCTTTGGATGGCATAGAGTTCTAGGTCAAGTAGTTTGCAAATGAAAAAGCTAAGGACATTGAAGGCTACCAAGCTAAAAGTTTTAAAATCGGAGGGCCTATCCTCATTCCTCAAATACACAAGCTCTTCAATTTAGTAGTCAAGCAGGGATTCTGTAAACCCTAGACACAAAGCCTCATTGTTCCTATTTTAAAAAATGGGAATAGAAATATTCTCTCTAATTATAGGACCATTATGATTAGCCCAATTTTAGCCAAGCTTTATGGAATTATTTTGGAAAAGAAGATTAGCATTTGGCTAGAATTTCATGGTAACAGAGCTAAATGCCAGGTTGTTTTTAGGAGATATCATTCAACTTTGGACCATGTTTTTACCTTTAGTATCATTGCATAGAAGTTCTGCAATACTAAAACTAATAATTTTTGTTGTTTTGTTGACTTTAGAAAATCTTTTGACACAGTTCCTAGAAAAAACCTTTGGAATAGGTTGGAAGAGATAAAATTTCCTTTTGAGTTTAGAGATGTCACAATAAGGCTGTATGAGAATGTTATTTCCATTTTCAAAAACATTGAGGGTTGGACGAAAGAGATTAACTACAATATTCAATTCAAGAAAGGTTGTCCCTTGTCCGCTACCCTTTTTGGCATATACAATGACAAGTTAGAAGATTGCTTGGAAGAAACAGGTTGTGTCGGACCTACTCTCACTTGTATAGTCAATATTCTCCTTTATTTCGATGATATTGTTCTTATGACGAGGAGTCCCCATGATCTTGAAAACCAACTAATAAAAATCAAGGATTTTTTCTCCAATATGGGTTTGACTGTCAATACTGAAAAGACTAAGGTCGTGATCATTAAATATAATAAGATCACTTATGATACCTTTGTATATGACAACAAAAACTTGGAGGAAGTGACTTCATATAAATATCTTGGAATCTATATTCACCACAAGCTCAACTGGAATTATAGCATTGAGAAAAGGATTATTGGGGTATTTAAATCTTATTATGGGCTTGAAAACAATTGTAAATAAACCAATCTTTGGATTTGGGATAAGAAGATGTTGGACACACCAACCACACTGAGAGGGGGGGTGAATCAATGTGGTTCCTTTTATGCTTCTTACAAAAATTTAGTTAGAAATCACCATTTACTTATTAGTTCCATTCGCACTTAGTTGCTTGCATGTAAACATATCTCAAAAACATACATCAACAATAAAGAACTTTGAACCATCACAATAATGAACACAAAGAGAACTAGATATATGTTTAATATTTTTGTATTATATGTTACAGGAGACTACAATATTAGGTGTTATGAGCACCAACTGAAAAGAGCACCAAATCAAAGAGAGCACCAACTATCAACTGCAAGACCCAACCTGCATATATCATCACCAACCAGGATGTGAGGAATCCAACCCTCAAGTATAAGACCCAGCTTGTAGACAAAAAGAAAACTATCAAACTGTACCAATAGTCTATACCGAGACAAGTGCATCAACTATGAAAAACACAACCTATCACAAAAACTTGTCACCTCAACCTATCTCATCAATCTCGTCATCCAAAACTGATCTACACACAAAGATAAATCATCAAGTCAACTCTAAACCATATGCACAATATCACCAAGTTAACCAACAAGATACCTCTAGCAATACACCATACTCTCCATAAACCAAATACCGTAAACCCTTACACAAGACCATGTGCCAAAACCATACCTTTAATATTGTAGAAATCATCAATACCTATACCATACCATGCAACAATTGGAACAATTCCAATATGAAAATCTGATGTGGTTATCAAACTTCCAACTTTTTGTTGTTGTCGCGATTTTGTTGTCGTGATTCTGCTATTTTTTTGCCATGATTATGTTGTTGTAGTTCTGTTACCATGGTTTTGTTGTCGCGATTCTTCTTCCATGTTCCTGTTGTCGCGATTTTGTTTCCGTGGTTTTGTTGCTGCAATTATGTTGCCATGATTTTTCTTCCGCAAATTTGATCTATCAATAATGCTTTCCCAAATAATCTTTCACAAATGGATATTCAATATGATCAAAGATCATACTCATAAGAGACCCTTGCTCTCTTATTTATACTTCTCCAAGTAACTTTCTATATGGGTTATCTTCTAACCAACTTACCCAACTTCCTCTTTTGGAGCCAACCCACTTCTAACCACTTTGTCAACTTACAACCACTTTATCCACAAACAGTAAACTCTCAAATTCTACTTGCAACTAATTTATTTTTAATTGTTTTCTTGTTACAACCACTTAACCCATGACTAACCACTTTGACTGGTCAACTTCTTCTAGGATATTCTAGAATAATTTGACTTCTTTGACCCTCTTGAATTATTTGACCTTCTAGGGCTTCTATAGAACTCATGAGGTTTCTCTAACTCCACATGGGCATAACTCTCTAACTGTGAGGAGTTATGTGATGTTCCACATATCACCAAAAAATACATGAGATATACTATCCATATAGAATAGTTTCTCCTACAAATTCACTGATATTCATTACATTATTCCTCAATCAAACTTGGGTTCCTTAAACAAACAGCTAGGATGACTCAAACACTTACCATTTGAACTTCGAAAAGCGTCTTCCCGTGAGGGATTTCACCATAAGGGGGCCACTTTGGAGTTCATTCATTTGGTTCTTCCTATAAACCATGAAATGACATCAATGATACAATGATACAACAATGACAACACATCACTATGACACCTCATGGAATCATCCCTATGACATCAAGTAAATCCATGACCACATGATCCAACAATCAATACATCAATGATACAAACACATTACTAAGAAAATACTTGACATCAACCATTGACATAAATGACAACATAGTACAACAATATCCCCCTTTTGAATTGATGGCAACACCAACATTGATGTCAACACTATTCAATTATGGCAACATGTAGACATGGAATTGCTCCTCATCAATATTCATCTCACCACATCAATATGAATATCTCTCCCCCTTTGACATCAATGGAAAAGGGTATATCTCTTTGGGGATGCTCCCCTGACTGAATTGTCCCTAAGGCTGCTCCTTCTAGAGGCACTATCATGTGGGCTTCTCTCCATGTATTTGATGAATCTCTCCCCTTTTTACAAAAGATATCACTCTAATGAAATGATGGTAACATGGCTGCCAATCATCTCTATCATCTCTCCACCTGGACAAATCATGGGAAGAAGAATAACTCCCCCTGTGGGTATGTATCCTCTTATATTCTTTGCAAGATGAACAATATGCTACCACTACAATATGCTTCTGCTGCAAATATTGTTGCTCAATTGGAACATAGATCAACTACTTAAGAATAATTTGTTCTTCCTATGATGATCCTTGGAAATATCCATGCACCAAATATCTAAAATCATGAGACGCGATACATCAAGTGTATGTCAATCATACATAATATCTCATGCATCAACCATGAAGCAAAGGATATGTCAACAATGAATACTGAATCATGAGCAAATAATCAACCATGTACATCCTATGACATATCATGTGCCAACCATACACATCAACCATGTACATCAACACCATACAATATACCATAATATATCATCACTGCAGTATATAGGCTAAGAACATGTGCCAAATGTGTACCAAGAATATATCAAGATCATCAACAAGTGTCTCTATCAATGTACCAATAACATCATCAACCATACAACATGACAACCATGTGCCTCAAACATGTGTCATGTCACTCATGATATTCCTCTATCATAAGCCAAGTGCCATATGCCAAGAAATTTATCTCAACCATCAAGCATCAATCATGTAACATATACCATCACCAAGTGCATCAACCAAGAATCAAACATGTATCACCACTGGTACCAAGAAAGTGCATCAACCATGCACCAAATCTCAACAAGATATACCACAATCAATATATCCATACACATATGCCACATCATCCATAAACCATGTGCCAATGATACTACTAGAAAGTTCCTCAAATAATGTATCAAGTCTGTACCAATCACGCATCAACTATAGATCAAGCTATAACTCATCAATCATGTACAATATCACTACCTCATCAAATCATCAACTACATGTCCCAATATGTATCACAACCACATTCCAAATAAATTCACCAAGATATCCTCTAACAGTACTTCACAAGATGTATCACTAGAGCTCACATATGTATTAGCCATGTTCGTTAACAGATCTGCCTCAAAACCATTCACTACAAGTACTAAGAAGCCAATAGTACCTTTAAACATGTACCAAGAGTGTGTCTGAATAGATAAATGACACATCTCTATCTAGCATCACATCATCATGATATATCTCATAAACAAAGTTCCATGACATCAATGAGAAGGTACTCAACATAACCAGCACTATTCCTCAATAGAAAATGCCTCAATCCACAAACTAGGGTTAGTACCATGCATCTAAAGTAGACCTCAAACATATGCTCCAAATATAAAACATATTTCATCACCATACATTCATCAAACACACATACAAACATGAAAACCTGCAGTATAACATCTCAAGCCATGCATAAACATCAAACCATGTTGCAACTCATATGTACACCCCTCTTTCTAAGGGTTTTCACTCATGTATGCGACTTCACAGCATACAAATCATGTATGCACATGAATTTTACTTAGATAGACGACATACATATGTGATTGTTACAATAGGAGCATGCGTATGCCTCAAAAAATGTATGGCTTGAGCTTGCCTCCTGGCTGCCATTTTTTTCTAGTTGTTCAATCTTCTTCATCCACTTCTAAAAGTGTCCAAGTTTCTCTTTACTTGTACTTTGATCTTCCATCCTTTAAACATTTTTTTCCTTCCAAGTTACATGTTCTCTTCTTTCATGCTATATGAAGCACTCCTCATTGAATGTCTCCTTGAATTCTAGCATTCCTAAGATTTGTGGCCAAAACCACTACAATTGTAAAATCTCATAGTGTGACAATGAGCAACAATGTGTCCCACTTGATTACATCTCCAACATCTTAGGGAGTTGTGGAACCTTCCAACACATTTACTTGCATAATGTTTGCAATCCAAAGCTCTGTGACCATATTCATTACATGAGAAACAGTGACCATAAAAAATATTTTCATACCTTTTCTTTGGTGACCACCTTGAAGGTGTCTCTCTTATTAATTTGTTTTGAGGTGTAAATATGGATTCTTGGTGTCTTCCTTGCTCTGTTCTTCTAAAATTTTCCTTGCCTTGTGTAGATACTTGACTTGCAGTTTTTCTTCCACCTTTTGAGAATGAAAGGATCGCCTCATGCTTCTTAGAAGTGCTAGCTTCAAAGTGTGAAGCTTCCTCGTTGTATCCAAGACCTGATTTACCATTTGGTGATCTTTGACTATCCAATATTTCATTCAATATTGTTGACTCATTCATGAACTTGATATGAGTATTTGAATTATGTTCTTTCCTTATAAGATCAACAACTTCTGCTTAAAGATTATTGCATGATTCTTCCTTTTCATTTACTTGATCTTTCAATAGTTCTTCTATTATTTTGGCTTCTTCAAGTTGGGTCCTTAGATTGACATTGATTTCTCTTCTTTCTTTTAGATATTCAAGGCTTTTCCTAAGGTCACCATCTACCTTCTTATTTTCTTATGATTGACTAATTATTTCATTCTTTAACTTCTTCATCTCTATTTATTTTTCTTGTAATTGAGTCTTTTTACTTTCTTATTGTTCTTTGAGAATTTTCTTTAGTGCCATGGTATGCCTTGGGTACTTTTCTAGGAATTCTTTAGTGTATTTTTCAAGATACTCAAAAGCAATTGAATAATTTCATATTTCCATGCTAACATCGTCTAACTCGGATAAAACATTTTCTTTAAACTTCAACAAATATTCATCTTCTTCTATAAGATAATTTTTGGTTGATTCTACACAAACTACTTATACATTTTCTTCTTCACTTGTGGGGGAACATTCAACATCATCACACTTACAATTATTGCAACAAAAGGATTTTGGAGAGTCTTTACCTTCATTGTCCTTGATGGAATTTTCTTCTTTGTCTTGATATACCTTCTCTATATTCAACCACAGATCCTTGGTAGAGGAATGTTTTCCTATTCTTCCTTAGATAGGATTTGATAGTCCTTTGAACATGGTCTTGAGTGCTACTGCATTGTTCTTCTTTGCTTCCTTTTGGGCTACAAATTTTGACTGATTCTTTGAGGAAATTGATCCACCAACAACTGTGCTCCAAACACTTTCTCCTTTTTCCTTCAAATACTCTTTCATTTCTATTCTCCATACTAATTAATCTGTCTCTTCAAAGAGAGGAACTTCACCTTCATGTCCATACATTTGTTTGTCCATAGATCTCCTTCAAGCTTGTAAGGATTATGATGAAGGCCTTCTCTGATACCAATTTTTGGACAAACCAAACACAATGAGAGGGGGGGTGAATCCATGTGAGGCTATTTTTATGCTTCCTACAAAACTTTAGTTAAAAATCACCATTTACTCATTAGTTCCATTCACACTTATTTTCTTGCATGTAAACATATCTCAACAACATACATCAACATGAACACAAAGAGCACCATATATATGTTTAATAATTTTGTATTATATGTTACATGATACTACAATATCAGGTTTTATCAGCACCAACTGAAAAAAGAAGAAACTCAAAGAGAGCACCAACTCTCAATTGTAAGATCCATCCTACATATCTCAACACCAACCGATATGTGAGGAATCCAACCCTCAAGTACAATACCCAGATTGTAGACAAAAAGAAAACTATCAAACTGTACCAATAGTCTATATCGAGACAAGTGCATCAAATATGAAAAGCACAACCTATCACAAAAACTTGTCACCTCAACCTATCTCATCAATCTCATCATCCAAATCTGATCTACACACAAAGATAAATCATCAAGTCAACTCTCAACCATATGCACAATATCACCAAGTTAACCAACAAGATACCTCTAGGAATACACCATACTCTCCATAAACAAAATAGCATAAACCCTTACACAAGACCATGTGCCAAAACCATACATTTAATCCTATAGCAATCATCAAGACCTATACCATACCATGCAACAATTGGAACAATTCCAATATGAAGATTTTATGTGGTTACTGAACTTTCAACTTTTTGCAGATGCCAAATCTGTTGCCATGGTTTTTATTTCACAATTTTGTTGCCTTATTTTTTCTACCATGATTATGTTGTCGTGGTTTTGCTGTCATAGTTATGTTGCTGCATTTTTACTGCCACAATTCTACTTCCGCGATTTTTTTGTTGAGATTCTGCTATCGTGGTTCTGTTGCTGTGATTCTCCTGTCACAGTTTGTTTTTGTGATTTTGTTGACACAGTTCTACTATCGTGATTTCTCTGCTGTGAATTTTTTCTATCAATAATACCTTCCCAAATAACCTTTCACAAATGGATATTCAATATGCTCAAATATCATAATCATAAGAGACCTTTTCTCCCTTATTTATACTTCTCCAAGTAGTTTCCTCTAGGGGTTATCCTCTAACCAACTTACCCAAATTCCTCTTTTGGGTCTAACCCACTTCTAATCATTGTCTCCACTTACAACCACTTTATCCATAAATAGAAAACTCTCCACTTCTAGTTGCAACTAATTTATTTTTAATTTTTTTCTTGTTGCAACCACTTAACCCATGACTAACCACTTTGACTGGTCAACTTCTTCTAGGAGATTCTAGAATAATTTAACCTATTTACCTTTATGACTTCTATGACCTTATAGGGGCTTCTATAGAATTCATTAGGTTTATCCATCTTCACATGGCCACAACTCTCTAACTGTGAGGAGTTATGTGATGTTCCACATATCACCGAAAATGACATGACATATACTATCCATCTGGAATAGTTTCTCCTGCAAATTCATTGATCTTCATTACATTGTTCCTCAATCAAACTTGGGTTCCTTAACCACACATCTAGGATGACTCAACCACTTACCATTTGGACTTTGCAAAGAATATTCCCATGAGGGATTTCACCATAATGGGACCACTTTGGATTTCATCCATTTGGTTTTTCCTATCAACCATGAAATGACATCAATGATACAATGACACAACAATGACAACACATCACTATGACACCTCATGACATCATCCCTCTGACATCAATTACATCCATGACCACATGATCCAACAATCAATACATCAATGATACAAACACATTACTAAGGAAATACTTGACATCAACCTTTGACATCAATCTTTTTACATCAATGACAACATGGTACAACATAAGAAACTCCTCTTTGAGACTCTTGTTACGCCTTTCATTCTTTATGGATGTGAATTTTGGGGATGTAGTATCTCTCATGAATCTTGGAGAAATATAGAGAAATAAAAAAGAATTTTATAACCTATAATCTCAAAATTAAAGGAAATAATCCTATCCCATCCTCCTCTTAGAGGCAATCCTCTCCCCCATTGAGAGCATGACTATGACTAGATGCCTAATGTATAAGATCAATTTAAACAACATGGAATAAAAGAGGCTTCCTAAAATTGCTTCAAAATCCAATCGCAACCACCATCGACTCAAGCGAGAATGGAATAAAGATACCCAAATCTTGGCTAAACTATTAGGGAATCATGGAAGACACCATTTTGCAAAATAAGGATACTATTAAAAATATCATCAAATAAAAATTTAAGGAGAAAATGTGGTGTGATAAAGAGTTAGAGGAAAAAACAAAATTAAGGTATTATAAGGATGTAATCAACCCTAATATGGAAGATCAAAATTGTCTCTCTGTATTGACAAGTGTAAAGAAAAAAATAAGCATCAATAAGATAAGATCAAATTCTCATGAGCTCCATAGTGAAACTCGACGTTGGTCAATTAATAAAACACCATGGGATGAAAGAGTGTGTCACCTTTGTGACACTAAGCAGGTTGAAGATGAAAAGAACTTTCTCTTAGATTGTCCAGCCTATACCCAGATTAGATCTCAATTTCAAAATATTTGTCACACTACCATCCTTCCTAACCTTTTAACTCAAAAAAACGCTGGCAATCTTGGAAAACTTATCGTAATGTTTTTTGAGCAACAAAAAAAATTATAAATAATTGCAAGTAATCCCTTACCCTCTTAAGGTTCAATAGACTGATTCGGTCTCAGTAAACGTTAATCATAATCATCATAAAAAGAATTCAAAAATTACTTGACTTCAAATCTTCATGGCTTGTCAAGTTCACATCAATGACCATATTTTCCTTTGATGATATAGCTTTTGTTGATGGTTTTCTTTTCCCTAGTCTATTGTTCCTTTCACTGTTTTTCTTCCTATGACTAACGGATTTCACTGATTCCACTAATTCTAGTGATTCAAATTGATAATGTTCTTTCATCCACCGGCATATATCTATTTAGACCTGTCAAAGATCTCATGAATCCATCTTTTTCCATATGTCATACAATTGTCCATGACTCTGCTACTCAACTGCATACATTGCTATCCCATTTGTCACTTTACCATTCTGAATACTTTTTCGAAACTTTTGCAACTGATCACTACATATTCCTTGCTTCTCAACCTGTCTATTCAATCTACAAATTAGACTCTACATGTCTACAAAAATATGTACTGAATACATCCCTGTCTGAATACATGCCTGGAATCCTTTGTGTAAATATATGGTTTATTATATGTGTGTAATCCACTATACAATCATGAATCTTTGCCTATGTAACTTCCAGCTGATACCTGCATTGTAATGTGTTCTAAAATTTTCTCCTCAACTGTCACAAGACATTCTATGCTACTATCATCAAACCATTCTGAAACTGCCTTTCCAAATACTTCAAATACTTCAGACTCCTCAAAATATAGTTCTTTGATCTATAGATCTATTTCTTAGACTCCCCATATTCAATATTCATATTTACTGGGAGTATCCAAGCCAGATGGATCACAAAAATACATGCTCTAATGTAGAGTAATATTCCTCTTCGTTTGTGAATTCATCATCATCCTCTTTCTGAATTCTGACCTCTTCCTCTTTTCCTGTGGATTCATCATGAACTCGCACTATTGCGAATCCTATTAGTATGATATCTGGGACCTGGTCTTCATTCACCTATTCTATTTGTTTTCCATTTCTTCTCCAAACCTTCCAGTATCTGACATCTTCATTTTTGCATGTATATTTTTACTGATCTTGTACTACTTCCAATCCTAAGAGTATGACTTCTAGGTGTCCTTTATTCATATATTCTTCCTTTACTTGTTGTTTTTTTTCAAAATTTTCTTATATATGATATCGGTGTTCTATTTCATAGAAGTATCCATCATGCTTCTACAATCATGAGCTATATGTTCATATTTATGAATTTGTAACATTTAATATTATATGGAGTCACATATGCATTTCTTTCTAGACCATTTCTTCCATAAGCTCTACAATCTACAGCTTTATGTCCAAAGTTAGTACAAATAAAACAATGACCCTAAAGGAAATTTTCATACCTGGGAGTGAATGATATTCTTTGTGATGTAGTCCTTCTGAACTCATGCCTTGGTTGATCACGATCTTCTCTTCTAGTGTTTCCTTCATAATGATTGAATCTTCTTTGACTATTGAAAGTGGAAGGTCTTCTTTGATATCCATCTCTTTTGTATTCTTCTTCTTGATTTTTCTTCATTTTTGGAATGTTCTTCTTTGAGGGCTCACATTCTTCCTTCTTAAAAGAATATTTGATAACTTCTTCATAACTCATAGCCTTCTCTTCATTCTTTATTTCTAGTAACCTGTAACATTTTTCTTCAACTTTCTTTACTGGTGATGTGTTGTTTCCTTTCCTTTCAATGTTCTTGTTGAGCTTGAAAAATTTAATTCTTAATGTGACAACTTCTTCTTCAAGATTCTCACAATCTTCTTCTTTCTTCGTCATTTGGATCTTCGAGACTTCTTCCTTTCTCTTTGCTTCTTCAATTTGAGTCTTCAAGGAGATGATTTATTCTTCAAGTCTTCTTTATTGTTGATTGAATTTTGCTTCAAGCTTATTTAAATCCTCAAATTTTTCTTTGAGATGGCTAGTCTAAATATCTTCTCTCTTTTATATTTCTTTTCTTTGTGCTACTATTTTGGCTTCCAAATACATATTTTTTTCCAACTGTCTTTTGTGTGTTTATTCAATCCTTTTGGATTCTTCTATTTGTACTTTTAGGTTTGTAATCATATGTTGGACTTCTTCATTGTTGAGTTTTCAAGACTCTCATTTTATATTGATTAATTCTTCCTCGAATGACTTTCTTTTCTCTCTTTCTTTGACCAACTTCTTTAAAGAACTCGTTAGCTGTCTCTCATGATCTTGTTCTTTTGAATCTGTCTGACATGATGAGATTCTTTCTTCCCATACTAATTCAACATATTCTTCATTATGATTAGCATGTTTTAGCTCTTTGGTATAATAGGATTTCGTAGAGTATAGATTATGTAGCTTATCCCAAATTTCTTTAGTTAATGAACATTTTCCAACTTTCTCTCTTACCGGATCAGGTAATCCTTCCCAAATGAAATACATTATTATTTTGTTGTTTATTTTCAATTCCTTCATGGATACAGTATTTGGTTTCTCTGTAGCAATGTATCATGTCACAACTGATTTCCAAACGTCAAATCCATGTGCTCCTAGAAATGATTTCATTTTTGCACTCCAAAAAGAATGCATTTGTTCATTAAATTGTAGTACCCCAATCTTAGTGTACTCCATGATCTTCCTTCTAGTGACTAAATTGTTTTCTGAAGGACCTGCTCTAATACCAATTGTTGGAATACTGAGAGGGGGGTGAATCAATATGAGAACTTTTTACCACTTTCAATCACAATTTATAAACTTCAACTTTATCAACATTATATCATTTATGATTGCATTCAATATATCATGAGCATATAACCATAAGCAGTACCAATCAACGATATCACATCAAAGGGACAGTACACCAGAATTTATGTGGAAACCTAAATGGGATAAAACCACATGATGCTTTCTTATATTTGTGTGTGTGTGTGTCAATAATACATTCATAGGAATCAACAACTTCCCAATTCTCCAGTTCAAACTGTAATACCCCTAGGCCGAACCCAATTGTAAATGTAAATGTAAATGAAAATTTACTTAAGCTGGTGAGCCATTTGATATCATTTTTTTGTATGCACCTTCCATGGTATAGTGTGCGCATGTACTGTGTAGGAAATTCATGAGGTGGGCACATTCCAGGATACCGCACGCAACAACTTAAGTGCGCGTGATTTTGAGGCCAGGGAGCCTTTGTGTATATGTTTTGTTTTATAGGATAGTGAGCCAGTTTTGTTATGATTAGCCTGAAGAGCCTAGATGTTAAAGTCTAGTGAGCCTATTTTTGTATATATCCCATCATTAATATAAAATACATCACTGCGCGGAGACCGACCATGATAAAAGAGTATGGGGGACTAAACTCCACTAGTTAGGGAAAGGGGGGGGCTAAAAGTTAAGGAAAAGGGGCTAATCTAGGGAGATCAAGACAAAAAGGAATATTATATGAATATTCCTTAAAGTATAAAGTATGGAAAAATATTTTATCCTAAGTTCTAAGGATGGGGACAAGTGGGCCAAAGTAGCTCCCAACATGACAAGTGTCAATTTGGGGACATGCATACATATAGTTTGGACTTAGTTCATTTTTCGTTGAGTCAATCATCCATTCAATGATTTTCCATGATCATTCACTCACCCAGTCAGTTGTCCTTCGTACCTTCCTATCACTGTACCTGAACCTGTATCTGTACCCATACCTATTTGTGTACCTGGTTAGCTTGGGAGATGGACTAAAGAAGTGAGTTTTCAAACCCATGGGATATTGAAGAGGCAAGTTTTCAAGCCTGAGAGAAATTTCTCAAGGTGAGAGAATTGTTGGGAATTTATTTACGAAGGTGCTAAACTACAGCTACATAGATCTAAGACTTCTTGTCCAGCATGTTGTTGACACCCGAAAAGGAAGTGGGGCAGTCGAAGGACTGTTGAGCAGAGAAGGGCCACACTTCCTAGGGTGGGACAACCATGTGGGGACTGAGGGACTGTAGGCTATTATTTTGAGTTGGCACCTGTGACAAAGTATTTCCTATTGTCTATGATCCATTATCCTAGTTAGGAATCCCTTTACCTAGGTGGAGTTTAGTCCCAGCTTGGGGGTGACCCAGTGCTGAGAGTTATGAGCAGTGTGGTCTAAGGCTGGGAGGTTGGTGGAACGTATGCACACGGTTGGTGATATTCTTACCAATATAAGTGTCAATTGTGTGATAAATTACATGATGCATTATTATTTACATGTTTATTTTTATGGGTTTATCCTATGTGTTGTTTATAATTGTCTTTATATTTATGGTATTGCCTATATATACTGCATGTATATGTTTATTTTTATTTCAATATGAATCAGTGCATTTACATAATATATTTGTCTTTTTACGTTTTATATATAAGTTTCTGCAAGAGTTCTGTGTGTATATGTTTTAATTGCATGCAGTTCGAAACATTTATGTGGCATAGCTCAGTTGGATGTTGGGTATGTTACAGTATGGTATCAGAGAATGAAAGATTTTTTTGGAGTAGCATGGACCGACATGGGTGTTCGGGGATGTTACACCAACTAGAATGAGGCACCAACCCCTTGATTCACAGGAACCAACCTGAAGTAAGCACCAACTCCTTGAATCCACTGGCACCAATCAGAAAGAGGATACAACCCCCTGAATTACAAGAACCAACCTGAAGGAAGCATTAACTCCCTGATTTCTCCGACACCAATCAGAAGAAGTATATGATCCCCTTTCCTTACCCCATCCTATCTCCATGAAATATAAGTGTATACTCAATGTCACTACCATTGATCAACCTATAACTTCCACTGTCACAGATATATCAACCAACCTGTCACTGTCACATCAACCAACCTATCATTTTCATTGTCACATAAATCAATCTATCACTTTCAATGTCACATCAGCCAACCTACCACTGTAACTATCACATCAACCATGTACCAAAACCTATACCATATCATGTACATCAACATGTACCATACCATGTACATCAACCATGTACATGAATCATCAACCATGTACATCAACCTATACCATACCATGTACATCAACATATACCATACCAAGTACATCAATCGTCAACCATGTACATCAACCCTATAGCATACCATGTACATCAACCATGTACATCAATCATCAACCATGTACCATACTAGGTACATCAACCATGTACATCTCATATATCAACCATATACCATATCGCATACCAAGATCACCAAGAAGTGCCTCTAACATTGTACCATATCATCATCAAGATATGTTCCTCAACCATATACCATAACCTATACCATATCACATACCAATATCACCAAGAAGTGCCTCTAACAATGTACCACATCATCATCAAGATATGTGCCTCAACCATGTGCCAAAATAAGTGTCAAACCATGAACCATAACATCACCAAGATGTTTCTAAACATGTATAATCATCACCAAGCATGTACCATAACATCACCAAGATATGCATCAAGCATATACCATATCATTCATGATATGTATCAATAATGCCATGACCATGTACCATAATATATCATCAATGATGTGCCTTGACCAAGTAGCATAAGATGTTCCTCAAGCATTTGATAACATCACCATGACATATACAAAACCAAATACCAATATAGTCAATGTATACTTCTAACAGTGTATCATATCATCACAAAGGTGTACCATATCATGTACCATCATCATGAAGACATGCCTCAAGAATTTACCATAACCATAACTCTCAATAACACATGTAAAGCATACCTTTGATCCTGTAGCATACCTGATACACAAAATTATAGACCTGTATGTCTTCCTCAACTTCAACAACAAGATACTATCATCTTCATAAAACTTTACCTCAATCTTGCGGGATTAGTTTTGGATTAGTCACAAACCCTAAATTTAAACAAGCATAGCTCCATACTTGTAATGAATTAAGGTATGAAATTTTAACCATAGATATTATGAGATCTTTCTTCCATCTCCTCAAAATTTCAGGGTTTGAAACTTCTCAGAACTGAAGTCACAACTAAGATGGAAGACCTTTCTGAATTCTAGACTATTCTGGAGAGAGAACATTTACAACATTCCACGTGCTCAATATTTTACATCTGATTCTAAAACACACACATAAGATACTAAGGACTGTTATCATTCCACTGAAATTGATCTCATAGAATTTGGATTCTCTATGAAGAAGTTATGACTGTTTTACCTGGAACACATGTTTGAGACTAGATTCATGACTAAAAAAAAAACCTATTTTCCATAGAGTGTATCTACCAAAATACAACGAACCAAAAGCTGAAATTTTACCACAGGTACCTCGACATGTCTCCTCAAAATCCTCTAATTTTCTCTATATGAATCATTCTAGAAAAAATGTTATAGCGACAATGGTAAGATAACCTTTAAATAACATACCTTAGAACACATCATCACAAAACTTCATCCTTCCTTGGAATTTCACCCTTCTTCACTTCATCTTCCCTCTAAAATTCACCTCAAATCTCCTTGGTTACCTTAGATAAGAATCACTTACTCACGTAGAAGATATTCAATATAATGTGTGTGTGAATGTACTTATGAGTGACTTCTTTAGGTGTATATATACTTTTTCTAGGTAACTTCTTTCCTTAACTTTAGGGCTTCTTGAACTTTCTTTTTACAGCCAATTTACCCTTTCATTAATGACTTGCAACCAATTAGGGGATTCTTAACCCATATTTGGGGCTTCGATGGGGGCTTCTTAACCCATATTTCCAATTTTTTGACCTCATAACTCCTCAATCCTGAGGAAATACATGAAGTTCCACCTACCGTTGGAAATGGCACGACAAGGACTATCCATCTATGAGTGTGTTACCTTCATTTAAACTCTCTGTCATGTCCATATTCCTCAAAAACTGTCGGATCTCATGACCACACCTATGGTTTTCTTGTAGACTTATTCAAATATTATTCCCATTAGGGCCATACTTAGAGATACGCCATGAGGGAACTACTTAGAAGAATTCTCAAAATACACCCATCACAACTATTTAAATCAATGCAAACCACTGCTTGTTGACATCAATGACAATGAATTGTCCAACAAAATATGCAGTTGAAAGATCTTGAGGAAGAGAAGTAGATGCTACAATATTGACTGATATTTCATGAGGAATTCCATAAAGGTACATTTCATGAGTTAAAGAGAAAGTTGCATATCAGGAATCAAGTATTGACACCAATAGTACCAATCCATGAAGATTGGTAGGTTGAAAATGTAAAGTATCTGATGCAAAAGGGACTGCCTCTTTCAACAGGCATGAACGAGAAATATTATTCCTTTTCCATCAAGATGGAGAATGCTCGAGGGTAGTTGAAGCAAGGAGAACTTCAGATAAAGAAGTCCTTCATAAACAAATAGTTCTACCTTCCATTGCAGAGAAAGGTAACATGTGTAAGACATCTCCATAGGAATATGTGCATGATAAAGGAGAAAGAATGAATACTTTTACCACTAGTAAATGGTATATATATCCATGTGATTCTTGTGGAATTAGTAACCATGATGTGCAGAAGTGTCGAAGAATAAATTTCATGCAAGTAAAGCCCTCCAAGAAGAAGGATAAAGGTAAAGATCATTTCTCCAAACAGAGGAAAAGGGGGAATAATAAGAAGGGATTGTGGTTCCAATATGGGAACAAGATACTCTAGTCTTATTTTGGTATGAGTGGACATCATATCAAGAAGTGATGGACACTTTCCCGCACTTATGTCCAAATTAGAACAGGGAAGATGTAAAGGCACTTGCAAGAAGATAAGAAACAACTCCAGATGAGGTCAATGGTTTTACTGAAAGGTTTGAGAAACAATACTTCCTAATGGATGGTCTTGGAAAAGTGATATATAAATACATCGAGGAATGGTTCGTGGAAAGTGGCTCATCTTTACACATGACTGGGACGAGATCAATATTTATGAATTTCTTAGAATATGACATAGATTTCTATGTGGGATCTGGAACCAACACCAAACAATCAATAAGGGGGTATGGATATGTAAGATTATAGCTCAAGTCAGGAGGATTTCTAGGAATAGAACATATGTTGTATTTTCCTTACTTAAAGGTAAACCTACTCTCAGTTCCGACATTTGAAGATGAAGGATATGCAGTCACATTCCAAAATGGCCAGGTACTTGTGTATTCAAGGGGAGCTTCTCCAGACACAACAATGGTGCTTGGTATTTGCAAGGAGATATTATATGGGTTATTGGGAAGGATTATATTTTGGTCTAATGGTTTCTTAGATTCAACATCAGATTCTGCATCAAATTCAATGTTACATTCAACATCAACATTAGAGGCATTTTCAAAGATTGGAAGCTATGAGACTCCTTCGAGTATAATGGGAAGAATGAGTCCATAAGTAAGCCATCTAAAAATTTCATTGTAAATATGTATATTTTTAAATGTAATATGCATATGTGTATATCTCCTAAAGTCTATTAGAAGGCTTGTAAGCCAGTCATTGAAAATCATGAGAGTGAGAGGGACCCTGTAAAATTTATATATTTCCACCTTATATGTTGATAAGAGTGAGAGGGATTTTGTAAGAGAGTTTCTATATTTCCACCTTATATAATGTTGAGGGTGAAAGGAATCTCATTAAAATAGATTTCTATATAGCCACCTTATATATTTTTCAGAAGTGAGAGGAATCTCATTAAAGGGATTTAAATATAGACACTTTGTTTTAGAATGAGAGGAATCATGTTATAAATATTTCTAAGCCTTTAGACAAAAACATAGACAAATGTATTTTCTTGTCATCAGCTAAAGGACTACATATGGATCAAATTTTCTAAAGTAAACATTATTGATTATGAAGAACTGGAAGTGAAGGAACAAAATGATGCAGATAGTTGGAGCATTTAGATGAAGAGTAGGAAGAGAATCGAAGTAATGTGAAACTTTCTAGAGCTAGCACATGATAAATAATCCTCTTCATATATAAGAGGCATAAATATGCATGCTATAAGCATATTTTAAAAATATTGTTTCATGTTCGTGTGGATGTATACCTTAAACATAAGCAAGTCAAGTACAGATGATAACCATACATAATTGTTTTCAAGGAATGAGAGTAATATATAGGGAATTCATTCAAAGACTCCTAAAAATACATCATCAATACAAGAATAGTGAGTCTAGAAGGGAAAGGCATAGATCAACATTTGACTTGGTTTTAGATTGGCTAAGATAAACTATCTTCAACAATAGGAGATGGGAATTGATGTTGGAATATATGATACAGGTATTGCATATATTCAGTGAATAGTACTTTTTTTGTTAGGGAATCTACGAGCCAAAACATGAGATATATTCTATTAGTGACAGTGTCAGAGCCATGTTCAATAAAAGAAAAAAAAAGTACACTAATCTAATACCTAAGATGGAAGACCCAAAATGAAGATTGAATTCCAAAAGATTCAGCAAGATGGAAGAGTGAATTATCATCACTAAGTTGTTGATTATCTATACTTTTGGAGGTCCAAATTTTCTTTATTGAGAAGGTGTGATCCAGGAGGATCTACAGAATGCTCATAGAGGTCCAGGAGGATCCAAAATGCTCGCAAAGGTCCCAAGGGATCCATAAAATATCAAACTTATACCATATCAAATGACCAATAAAATGACATCATTGCATATAGCTCATCTTTATATTTCCAACGGTGCAAATGACAAGTCAAACAGAGCAAGTATGCAAAAGTTATGGTTGGTCAAAGTTTAAGTCAACCAGGTCAAAGTCGAAGTCAAAGGGGCTAAAAAGGGTGACACATTTCACCACTACAAGGGTAACATGTGTCACCATTACAAGGGTGACACATGTCACATCCATAAAATCATATAGCAATGACATGGCCACACCCCAAGGTGCCACGCATTTTGACCGTACAGTAACTGGGAATATGTGTTGGTAGACCATACAAATTATGTGGTCCAATTACATGTTGACACATGGAAAGGGATAGCCAATGAGAATTCACCACATGGAAAACTCACATTGGCCTATATTGGTATGGTTTATTAAAGTTATAGAGTCGACAGGGTTCGAACCCATGACCTCCATAACCTCCCAAAGCTTAACAAAACCTCCATTACCATCGTTCCATCACTTGTTCCTTAACATATGTATGGAGCAAATTTTATTTAAAGTTGATTAAAGTTTTAATTGGATAATAGTATAAGTTTTGATATATTTGTAGGTAAGAATATTCTACATGGATATTACATGTCATGCCATTTCCAATGGTATGTGGAACGTCACATAACTCCTCAAGGTTAGAGAGTTATGGCCATGTGAAGTTGGAGAACCCTCATGAGTCATCTAGAAGCCCCAAAAGGTCAAAGTAGTCAAAGTGGTTTAAGAGATTTTAGAAGGTAAATAATAAATTGAAGTAATGAGTGTACTATAAGTCAAAGTGAACACAAAATAAATTATTTAAATAATAAAGTTAATGGAGAAATTACTAAGTGGACAAGAGGTTACAAGTGGGTTAACCTTAAAATAAGGAAAGTGGGTTAAGATGGTTAAAAGGTAACCCCTCGAGGAAGCTACATGAAAGTATAATAAGAGGCAAGGCTCTCTCATTTTAATCACACTTGAGAATATTTAATATCTATAAGTGAGTGAGGTAACCAAAGGATATCTAAGTTGAATTTCAAAGGGAAGGTGAAGTAAAGAAGGCCGAAATTCAAGGGAGGAAAATTCTTTTGATGATGCTTTCTAAGGTATGTTATTTATAGGTCATCTCACCATTTTCGCAAGACATTTTTTTATAGAATGATTCAGACCATGTAATTGGGAGGCCATTGAGGAAACATATCCAAGTAGCTATGATACAAATTTTATCTTGTGGGTCATTGTATTTTTTGAGTTACACGTCGTGGAAAATAGGGTTTGTGGCTAGTCCTGAAACTAGTCTAAAACAAGTGTTTCGGGTAAAAACATCATAACTTATTCATAACAGATCCAAATTCAGTAAGACAGAATGTATTGTTTATACTACAGTATTTAGTACTCTTTGTACAATTTTTAGATCCATACAACAAATATTTTGTGCAGGGCATGCTCTACAAGTTCACTCTCTAGAAGAAGTCAAAATTCAACAAGGTATGTCATTTTTGCTATAACTCCTTTTCTGAGAGGTTCCAAGTAGTGAAATCTGGAGGAATTGCATTAAATACACTAAAGAACATTGTGTACTATTTTCATATCTTTATTCATTATATGTAGATAGTTATGATTATTGCAAGTTAGGGTTGTTGACTAATCCAAAACTAGTCATGTGAGACTAAAGTAAAGTTTGATGAAAATGCTAGTCTCTTATTGTTAAAGTTAAGGAAGGTTTGCAGGTATGTGATCATATACACTGGGTCTATTACAGAGTTACAAATCAGATTTGGATGATGAAATTGATGAGGAATTTTGGTTGAGGTACATGTTGGGTACATGGTTGAGATAAGTAGTTGATGATTTGGCACATACATGAGGTGTATAGTTGATGATGTTGGTACATCTTAATGAGTATTTCATACATGATTGGTACATACTTGGTATATGGTTGGAGGCACTTGTTAGTAGTATTGTTGATACATGGTTTCTGAATGATGTAGCATACATGTCTTGGTATATTATTAGAAGCACATATTGATCTTGGTGATGATTATAAGTTGTTGTGTTATGCTTTGTTGATGCACATCTTTGAGAGTTGTCTTGGTGATTGATCTTGGTGAGTAGATCTTATTTGGTTGATAATATTGATGAGACAGGTTGTTATGATAGGTTGTTTGGAAAGGTTGTTGTGACAGGTTATTTGTACAGGTTTTGTGCATGGTTGATGCACTTGTTCATGGTATAGGTTGGTGCATGGTTGATGCACTTGTTTATGGTACAAGTTGATTACAGGTTGTTTGGTATAGCTTGGTGCATGGTTGATGCACTTGTTTATGGTATAGGTTGATTACATGTTGAGGTACAGGTTGATGCATGGTTCAGGTTATTGGTATAGGTTGTTTGGTGTAGGTTGATTGGTACAGGTTTACAAAAATATATCTCACAATGATAGTGTGACATTGGTTCTATCATTCTACTTATACGTCAGGGTGGTTGGATGGGGAAAGGACAGGTGGTTTTAGCCACCTTCCGGTTGTAGCCAGAGGACATAGGGGGTTGTAGCCTCCTTCTGGTTGTAGCCAAAGAATAGGCGATTTGGAGCTTCCCTTAGGTTGTAGCCTAAGAAACTAAGGGGTTGGAGCCT
>JASDQU010505534.1:33839-44265 GCA_032191745.1 Picea mariana | reverse complement strand
TCGATCACCATAGTTCCAATGGTGAATATCACTTCAAAATGCATACTAATTTTTATTATTTTATGTTTTGTCTTTATTAATTGCTTCCTTTGTTTGTCAAATGAAAACAATTCCATGTCAAAAACTTCATCTACTAGAGTTGGAATAGGGTCATCACCTCCTACAACCATTCCTAGACCAAAAGTATTGGTAAAGGTTAGAGTGGTGAAGAATTCTTCCATTTGTGTAGAATATTGTTGTCCTATGTTTTCTTCATCAAAATTGGTATATAGTACTTACTCATTTCCTTCTTGTATGGTATCTTTTTCTTTTGTATTATTTTTATTTTCCTTCTTCGATTCTTATTCAACTCTCCTCTTCTCTTCATCTTTTTCCTCAACTTATTTCCTTTCTAATTCTTCAACCTTTGCTTCAACTTTTCCTCTCCTTTCTACTTCTTCCTTCCCTACTGGCAAATATTTATGGCTTTAGCATCTACTTTTTTTTTTCTTTTCCATTTTTTCTTTATTTCCATCTTTTCTCTATTCTTGTTCATTTATTTTGGCCTCGGGTTCTACTTTGGACTTTTACAATGCCTCCAATCTTTTTTTTTCTTGTTCTTTTATTTTTTCTTGAAGAGATTGCCACTAAACAATACCCCTTCTAGCTTCTTCCTTCTTCCTTCTTTCTCATTGGCATTGACATGAAAATTATTAAATAATTCTACATAATTCAATGCTCTCCTACAAAGTTTTCAACCTCACTCTCTTCATGTTGGTAAGGGAAAGAGATCCTCATCTTTGATCTATGTTTTCTAACAATACCCAATGGATCATGCATTTGAAGTTTTTTTAACTTAAAACAATATACCTTGATGTTTTCTCCTTCCATCCTAACCCAATTGCAATAGTTTAGCCTATACATTCCTATATATAGTGGATAGGTTGGGAAATAGATTCTTTTGGTGTTTGATTAGGCATGCATTGAAAACTTGTAGAGATTAGAGGGAAATTTTAGGGGCTAAATTTTTCCCATGGGATAATTTTCCATGCTTTTTCCAAAAAAAAGATTCTCTATTCTAAAAATTACTTGCCCAAACTCTATAGGACAAAATTATTTTACCTTAAAAACTGCCAAAAATTTATAAAAACTATATAAATCCTTAGAAATTTGAATATTTTAACAAAAATATCACCAAACATTTATAGTTGACATATAAAGGACCAATAAGAATCGCCAAGGTTTCTACATTTCAAAATAAATTTCCATCCTTAAAATTATCCATGTAGAGCTATTTGATACCCAAACTCTTGAATGATCAACCTATTTGGCACATAGTATGGAATCATATTAGGTGCTTATGTGAAAACTTAAATCATGATGTAGGTAGAGTTTTCATCCAAGCACCAATCTCCAATGCCTTTCAACACCTCTATAGCTTCTAGAGACTTTCTAAATATGAGTTCATATTTAATGGTGCCATGAAACCATCATAGTTGAGTGAATACTACAATTGGTACATGTTCTTCCATAAATCAATGAAACAAAACATAAATAGGAGGCTTCTCTAGGGACCAAGCCCAACTTATCCCCATGAATGTGTTAGAAGCATAACTCACACCTAATATGTAAGAGGGCATGTAAAATTATGTGGCTCCTAAGAAACCATATAATTGAGTTTTACAATGGATTCCATGAGTGAGTTAGAAAGGATAACATCCTAATTGAAAATCCTTCCTCCTTCATTGATTTCATACGTAATTGGTATCGATCCTATCTTCACATGAGTTGAATTGTTTTCACCAAAGATTCTCCTAATTAATTGGGTTATCCAAGTGTGTCCTAATACGAGGTGTATGGTGGGAAAGGGTTTGCTACTTATGCATTTAAATGTTCTCCCTTTCTCATACCACTAATAMAAGATGTTATAGAAGTTATATTCATGCATAAAAKCTTCTAACCACTTGTTGGTGAAATGGATTTCAACCTTTGACAMTTTATAATAGGTTTCAAAATCAACTAATGAGAATGATTCAACACAMCTCCCATGATCATGCATAATTCTCCTTGTGCTAACCTCTATATGATACATCAGGTACCTAATCACATCCACACAAGGCATCACTTGAGATGTATATGTTGCATGGTGTATGAATGATTTTTTTAAACTTTGTTCTACAAAAATCTCTTCTTCTTCAGTTTCATCCAAGTCCTTGTCATTCCTAAATACACTTCCATATTTAATTATATGAAATAATTAATTGTATCTGTGGGATCCATATAACCTAGTCTTCTATGAGGTGTATTTATAAATGGGAAATTTAACATCTATGGAAGCTTGGGCTTCCATGACTAGCTTCTTGCCTCTAGTATACTTTTTTCCCTTCTAGCTAATGACTCTGCAACTATGGGAGTATGTTAACTTGTTGGTGTTTTATCCTTTACAAAATCCATTTGATCATTTGGTTTTCCTATAATAGATCTCTCATAGAAAACTTCATTTTCATGTTGCACCCTTTGGTATCCCTATGGAAATTCCTGCAAATTGGCATAACATAGAAATAGGGCATGTAGGGTTTAGCTTAAAAATTGAAAAAAAAAAAAAAGAAATAATATCTAACTTCTAGTGATTTGAAATGGAAATCATCTTAACGATGATGAAGTTGATCTCGACCTAAGGCACATGCCATTTTATTAGAAATTTTAATTTAGCTAGGATTTACATTTCAAACTTTGATTTCTCATTAATCAATTTGCAGGGGAAAAGGAAAATAAATTGGGGCTCATGCAAATAGCTCATTATGTTAAAAATAGGGAAAGTTCAAATGCATATAGATATCATTGCAATATAAAGCAAATAAAACAACCACCTAGATCATTTAAAACAAAAAATTGCTAATCGAATAAGAGTGTTTTAGGATCGAATACCTAATCAATGAAGTAGATAGTAAGGTGACCTATCATAGGCTATAATGTTTCCAAGTTTGATTGGAAATTATTAACATTATTATGGAAGTCCAATTGTTTCCTAAATGCTTAGATAATTTAAGAAAATGAGTTTTTCTTCAAATTTTGAAATTTAAAATAAAAAGACCAAGGGAAAGATGTACTTATTCATAAGTTTCAAAGGGTGGTAATTTGAGATATGGAATCATTGAAGCAAGTTGATATGGGTTGTTGGCACTAGGTCGAAGTGGAAAGAAGGATGATCATGGGAAAGAAAGCGTGCAGAAAACTAAAGTGACAATTGGCAAAAGATCAATGCACGCGAATGCAAGAAAGTGTGCACAGAGGGAAGCGACAGCTGGAGGAAGAAAAACATGAGCTTAGGAGAAAAACCTAGCGTAAGAAGGGTTAGGGTTTTGGTAATATTCTATAAGTGGCTGAAGAGCCCGAAATGTATAAATATAGATACGAAAGTATAATATAGGGTTGTTGTTGTTGTTTTCATTGTTGATTTTATGTTAGTTTTTATGAAGATTGTGATCGTTATTGAGTGATTTTTCTGAGTATTGTTGTTGGCGATACGTGAGGGGTTTGAATTGTATGAACCGAGTTTTGTAATCTTTTGAGAAAGAAAGATATGAGGGAAGGTAGATCTGAGGATTAGACCGCAGGCTGCAGAGCCTGGTGTGATCTAGTTCGCCTCACATAGATCTTACCCACTTTTGAGGAGAACTATAAGCACACGGCGCAGGGAGATCAAGAACTACTATAATAAAAGAGCCAAGAGCCAATTCTTTGTGGATGTAGCCTAGGAGGGATGAACCATGGTAGCATCTGTGTAATGTGTTGAATGTTTGCATATATTTAATTTCTTTCAAGCAATAGATGACTACAATTGATGAATAACCAAACACATTATTAGAATTTATTTATATTTTGAGTTATATGCATGCGATTCCTGGGAATAAGTAGATTACACTAATAGTTCGCAGAACAGGGTCTTAATCAGGAAACCCTTTATCTCCTACTCTGTCCTAGGCTGTAAACACCTAAGCCTTACATTCAACCATCCTTAGCTATCTCGGGTGAGACTGCACAGTACCTTGCGGACACTACGTTGCCTTCTAGTTTACCAGGAGGGTCGATAGTTAGAGGCTTTGTTGGAACCTCGAATGACATGAAAACTGGGTCAATAACTCAGATAACCTGAGAAGGGAGTCGATAAAACCAACAAATGGTTTTGTTTTTGTATTAAGAGGAACAAGATAGGACTTAGTAGATGAGATAGAGTGGACAAGAACCATCGAAGAAGCAATGAGCCATTAGAAGGGAATGTGGACACCTTAGAACCCCACGAGAGAAGAAATCGAGGGTTGGTTGCGAACTAAAGAGATAGAATTTGCACACAAAGACAATAGAAACCCTAGAATCACACCACGTGGATACTTGGATAAATACGTGTTTACGAATTTACACGAAATCATTTTCTGTGATTTTCCACATCTACTACAGGAGTGGATCTTAAGGTTAACGGATAATCACCCGACGAACCAGATTCAATAGCTAGATTGGACTCTAGTACAGATTCAACAGTTGTAGCAGGTGAACAACAAATTCACTCACGTAGTAGACTTTTGGCTTGACAGTATTGTGGCAGGATTCATCACAGAGTTTGCAGTAGACACAACAAAGTCATACAACATACCCGAGAAAGAATTTCTATGAGGACCCAGAGGAAGGTACATTCAATCCCTGTATACTTCTATCAAGATACTTCTATATAACAAAGGTGTAATGAAAATGGAATCAGACAGTTAGACTTCCCTGAGTGCATGGGGGAAGGGGGAAAGCACTGATAGAAAGAGGAGGAATGGAAGGAGGGTAGGATAAAGAGAAGAAGGAAGAGGAACCCTTGACCTGATCTCGATGGATGACGACTAGCTCAAGTGGATCTTGGTGTCATCAAGAACGATGCGTAGTGGAGCACCCTACCAATATAAGATAAACACCAAGAAGAGAGCCATATCTGAAAGGGAGGGCTTGGAAAGTGATGAGGAAGAGGTAGAGGATCTCTGGGCTATGGAGCAGATTGAGGAAATCCTACACGCCACCTATGAGAGGAAAATAAGAGACCCAAGAACGAGAGGAGAAGACAACCACCCCTTTCGTATCAATGTCATTTTGGAACCCATAAACCCATGTGTGACCAATACACCACAGAGAACACCACCATTTAGGAAACCAAAGTTCAGAGGAAGTCCAACAGCATGAAGCACATCTACACAAGGAGCGACAACTGGAGGAGATAGTTTAGGTAATCTTAGTCAAGTATCCACACCGCGTGGAGGAGGCAGTAGCTCAGTACTCAGAATGGTAGGACATGACCCTACTATCATATTACCAGAGTTTCAAGGAGAAGAAGCAGAATACCCTGAGAAGCATCTATTCATTTTCACTAAGATTTGGGAAGCAAAACATATCACTGATGAAAACACCAAACTCGCGCAACTAGCAATCATGCTAAGAGACCACGCACTAGACTGGTACATGAGTCTAGACACAAACAGTGCTCCTGAGATGACAGGGACACTGGACGACATTGAGAAACTACTAATTAATGAGTTCCAGAAGCCGATATCAGAGGATCAGTATATGAATGAGATGATTGAGATAAGGCAGAAACTAGGAGAATTGGTATGGGAGATTGATCAAATATTTAAGCGATTAAAAGGGATGTTAAAATACCTTATGACTGAGATGCAACATCGGCACCTGTTTGTCAACTCACTACTCTCACACTTAAAATATCCACTACGACAACAGAAGATTCAGACACAAGCAGAGGCTTTGCAGGCAGCCTTGCAATTGGAAGAGAATCAGTACCAGCAGATGGACCTAACTATCGAAGAACTGAAAGAGGATCTGAAGAACTTAACGTTTTAGCTGAACTAGAATAAGAACAAGGACAAACGAGAAGTCGTTTGGTGTACCACATGCAGGACATAAAGACACCACAAAAATGAATGTCTGAAATTCACGTACTATATGGCAATAGGCATGCCAAACCTACTGCCACAGGGGGGATTATGGTGTGAAATCTGCAAGAAACCAGGTCATGGCCCTTACCATTGCACGATGATGCAGAAATACCAAACAGTCCCAACGAACTCATATTTCACATTTTTCAAGTCAGTTGGCCACGACGACAAAGACTGTCGAACTATGGAGCTGATGTAGGAAAGAACCTCAGACGCATACATGGTACAGGCATAAATGATGACTGGGCAGGCAACACCACAATTCACTCAAGCCCCAACACCATAAAACACTGCACAGTAGCAGTATAATACTGCACAACAATCTTATAATAACATGCAGCTATAGTACAACCCAGCATAGCCCCAATACAATACCACGCAGTATAATCAGGGACCACAATATAACTCACCATGAGGTGATCGTTCAACCTATAGAGGAGCAGGGCGAGCCAGAGGAGGTTTCAGAAGTGGAAGAGGACTAGTCACATGTCACAATTGCCAGCAACCAGGACATTATGCACTGGAATGCCCACTACCACCAACGACCTGTATGTATTGTCGCACTTTGGACCATGATATAGAGGAATGTTTGACACTACTCGTAAAGATCTAGGAAAAAAGGAACCAAAATAACCAGAATGTTCAGTGGATTTCAACCGAAGCAAGGGATGATGGACAGAACATCAACATAGTCACTCGAGGAGGAACGAAAATAGGAAACGATGTAGTTCGACAGGACCCAGCGTAGAACCAATGGGTAAAGAAGAACCCTAACCCTAAGAAGCAGTTCGACATGCAAAAGGAAAAGGAGATCTTTACAGAAGCTCTGGAATATGACATGCCACCATCATTGGACCATACCAACAGAATACAACCTAAGGAACAAGTAAGTACTATCAAAGACTTTTTTCAATCATGCATCAAAATGTTAAGTGATCCTTCATCTATCAAAGTATTGCAAAACATCCTAGAGAAATGTAGTAGTGAGACAGAATAGAATCCAGAACTGAAAACTGTCAACCAGCTACACACAAGAAGAAGAACAAGTAGAGAATTTAGAATCAATGCTAATATTGGGGATTTCAGCATGGGAGATATTATACTAGATCTAAGATCCAAAGTGAACGTACTACCAAAAACCACATGGTAATGCATGGGATAACCTACACTGGGATACTCAATTGTTCAATTAAAGCTAGCAAATCAACATAGATTCCTACCAATAGGTAGACTGAACGGAGTAATCGTAGATCTGGATGGGGTGCACACTAAGGCAAACTTTGAAGTCATTGAAATAGTAGACGGTACAACACCTTACCCAATGCTACTTGGTATGGATTGGGCATTCGACAAACAGGCCATAATTAACTTGAAAACAAAAAAAATGACATTTGAGTCAGGAGACTACAAGGTTATAGCCCCACTCGACCCATCAGAAGGTGAGAGGTTCATAGAACCCACTTGCCTGGATCTAGACGAAATAGACCAGTTGTACAAAACAACTACGCGTGATGTGGACTATATAAACCCAACCACAAACGAGATACTCAGTTGGAGGAGCATTAATTCATGCACAACAGACTCAAACACTTGGTTACAAAACTGGCAGCAAAGACTACATGAAGTATCTACAAGAAGGTGTGTAATAATAGACCACGCAGTAAGATGGCTTGGCACAGAACTTAGAGAACCACCCAGTTTTCACGGACTAAATGATTTGTAAAATTTCTTGACACAATAAGAAGACAAATTCTTAGAGAACTAGAGACTATTGGCACTAGATTTAGCACTAAAGGATACACCCGCAAGATGGTGGGGTGCACACAAAGAGACTATCACAGATTGGTACCAATGCAAATGATTACTGCGCATAAGGTTTAGCACAGAACAGATATGGAACAACCGACAAAAATATGATGGACTAGGAATATCAATAGAACACTTGGAGGCATGTAAAACACTATGGAAAATGATTCCACCAGAAGAATGGTCTCACCACTTCATTCATACTTTAGAAGGCATACCAGCGAATTGGTATATAGACTAGGAAATGCAAAAAGGAACCAAGACATGGGCAACACTCCAACAGAACCTTACAGTCACTTTCTCATTCGAGCATGAGAACCCCAACATAGACACAGCCCTGAAATGGATCAGAGATGTCATATTCATTACAGAATCAGAAGTGGAAGTTATCACAGAGGTAGAACACTAGAATAAGCAGACAGTCAAGGAATTGTTGTCATGCTACCAGGTACAGGAAGAAGCACCAGATGAAGATGATTCGCACGATGTTCAGATCGAAGAAGTCGAAGGCGAGAGAGAGGTGGAAGGACCACCCTTAGAATTAGAGGTCATCTCTGTGCCAATCAAGATCAAGAAGGTTAACATAGGGACCATCAAGCAGCCCAAAATGGCCAGCATTGGAGATTATTGGGATGAACAGACACTAGAAAGAATCACAAAATTGTTGCACGAATACAATAACCTTTTTCCCACAACCTTTACAGAGATGAAAGGAATAGTTGGAGAATTAAGAGAAATGAAGATACCACTCAGACCTGATGTGAGACCCATTAAACAATGACCATAGAGACTGAACCCCATCTACAAACAGAAAGTTAAATATGATATCGACAGGATGCTCGAGGCCGGCATCATCGAACCAGTCGAAGAATCAAAATGGATAAGCCCGATGGTAGTACAGGATAAGAAACAGAGAAGAGGGATCAGGATATGTGTCGACCTAAGGAAGTTGAACGATGCCTACTTACATGACCCATTCCCCACACCATTCATGGACGAAGTACTTGAGAACGTAGGAGGACAAGAAGCATGTTCATTCACCAATGGATTCTTGGGATATCATCAGATTAAGATAGCATAAGAGGATAGAAACAAGACCACATTTGTGACAGAATGGGGATCTTATCAGTACACAGTCATGTTGTTTGGATTGAAGAATGAACCTGCGATATTCTCCATAGTGGTCATTGCAGCATTTAAGGAATTCATCCACCAATTTCTCGAAATCTACCTGGATGATTGGACAGTTTATAGCCTGTTAAAAAACCATGTGGAAGTTTTATGCCTAATGTGAGAATGATGTAGATAGTGCCAGATATCACTGAATATCAAGAAATGCATATTTGGAACACCGTTTGGGATACTATTGGGACACATAGTATGCAAACAGGGTTTATTAATGGATCCGGCCAAAATCCCAGTCATTGTTAAACTACAAGCACCAAAAACAATCTGCCAACTAAGAGAAACATTAGGACATATGGGATACTACAGAAAATTCATCAAAGGATACGCCCAGATTACAACACCTATGGAAAAACTGTTAAGGAAGGATGCCAAGTATCAATGGAACGACGAGTGCCAACATGGTCTAGATACCCTAAAGGAAAAGATGGTCACCGCACCAATATTGGTATTTCCAAACTGGGAGAAGACATTCCATGTACATGTAAATGCATCAGCAATAGCACTTGGAGCTATTTTAGCACAACCAGGAGCAGGAGACTTGGATCACCCGATAGCGTTCACAAGCAGGAAATTATCAGACTTAGAACAAAATTATAATACAACGAAAAGAGAAGGCTTAGCTATGGTTTACGCACTACAAAAATATAGACATTACCTATTGGGAAAACACTTTAAGATGTTTATAGATCACTTAGCCCTGAAATACCTAGTTAACAAGCCAGTGTTGGGGGGGAGAATCTGTCGATGGTTACTTCTATTTCAATAATTTGACTTTGAGGTAATAGTCAAACCAGGGAAATTGAATGCAGGGCCTGACCACTTATCAAGGGTCATAAATGGAGAGGAACCAACAAATTTGGAAGACAACTTTTCAGATGCACAACTCTTCTCAGTACAGATTGTTGACGATTACTTCACGAAGATCATCCAGTACTTAAGCATAGGTACTGCACCGCAGGGATATACCACTGCATAGAAAAAGAACCTGGTAGTTCGTGCAGTCGACTATCAACTAATCGCAAGGAATCTATACAAAATGGGCGTAGATAGCATCTTATGACGATACGTACTAGACCATGAATGACCAAGAATTTTAGCAAAATCCCTCGAAGGAATAGCAGGAGGGAATTATGCAGGAAAATCTACAGCGTAGAAGGTACTATGCATAGGATTATGGTGGCCAATGATCCATTGAGACTTGAAAGAATATTGTCAGCAATGTGATGTCTGTCAATGGGTCGACAAACCCAACAAAAGAGACGAGATGCCACTACGACCGCAAGTGACACTTCATGCATTTGACAAATGGGCAATAGACTTTGTGGGACCCATTAACCCACCCGCCAAGAGAACAGGGGCACGATACATTATCACCATGACAGAATACTTAATGAGATGGGCAGAAGACACACCAGTAAAAGATTGCAGCACAGAGACAACTGTCCACTTTTGTTTCGAACAGGTAATTA
>JASDQU010505534.1:14930-26075 GCA_032191745.1 Picea mariana | reverse complement strand
TACACTAGAAAGAATCACAAAATTGTTGCACGAATACAATGACCTTTTTCCCACAACCTTTACAGAGATGAAAGGAATAGCTGGAGAATTAGGAGAAATGAAGATACCACTCAGAATTGATGTGAGACCCATTAAACAATGACCATAGAGACTGAACCCCATCTACAAACAGAAAGTCAAAGATGATACTGATAGGATGCTTGAGGCCGATATCATCGAACCAGTCGAAGAATCAAAATGGATAAGCCCAATGGTAGTACAGGATAAGAAACAGAGAAGAGGGATCAGGATATGTGCCGACCTAAGGAAGTTGAACGATGCCTACTTACATGACCCATTCCCCACACCATTCATGGATGAAGTACTCGAGAACGTAGGAGGACAAGAAGCCTGTTCATTCACCAATGGATTCTTGGGATATCATCAGATTAAGATAGCATAAGAGGGTAGAAACAAGACCACATTTGTGACAGAATGGGGATCTTATCAGTACACAGTCATGCTGTTTGGATTGAAGAATGAACCTGCGATATTCTCCAGAGTGGTCATTGCAGCATTTAAGGAATTCATCCACCAATTTCTCGAAATCTACCTGGATGATTGGACGGTTTATAGCCTGTTAAAAAACCATGTGGAAGTTTTATGCCTGATGTTAGAATGATGTAGATAGTGCCAGATATCACTGAATATCAAGAAATGCATATTTGGAACACCATTTGGGATACTACTGGGACACATAGTATGAAAACAGGGTTTATTAATGGATCCGGCCAAAATCCCAGTCATTGTTAAACTACAAGCACCAAAAACAGTCTGCCAACTAAGAGAAACATTAGGACATATGGGATACTACAGGAAATTCATCAAAGGATACGCCCAGATTACAACACCTATGGAAAAACTGTTAAGGAAGGATACCAAGTATCAATGGAACGACGAGTGCCAACATGGTCTGGATACCCTGAAGGAAAAGATGGTCACCGCACCAATATTGGTATTTACAAACTGGGAGAAGACATTCCGTGTACATGTAAATGCATCAGCAATAGCACTTGGAGCTATTTTAGCACAACCAGGAGCAGGAGACTTGGATCACCCGATAGCGTTCGCAAGCAGGAAATTATCAGACTCGGAACAAAATTATAATACGAAGAAAAGAGAAGGCTTAGCTATGGTTTACGCACTACAAAAATACAGACATTACCTATTGGGAAAACACTTTAAGATGTTTATAGATCACTTAGCCCTGAAATACCTAGTTAACAAGCCAGTGTTGGGGAGGGAGAATCTGTCGATGGTTACTTCTATTTCAAGAATTTGACTTTGAGGTAATAGTCAAACCAGGAAAATTGAATGCAAGGCCTGACCACTTATCAAGGGTCATAAATGGAGAGGAACCAACACATTTGGAAGACAACTTTCCAGATGCACAACTCTTCTCAGTACAGATTGTTGACGATTACTTCACAGAGATCATCCAGTACTTAAGCATAGGTACTACGCCGCAGGGATATACCACTGCATAGAAAAAGAACCTGGTAGTTCGCGCAGTCGACTATCAACTGATCGTAGGGAATCTATACAAAATGGGCGTAGATAGCATCTTATGACGATACGTACTAGACCATGAATGACCAAGAATTTTAGCAAAATCCCTTGAAGGAATAGCAGGAGGGCATTATGTAGGAAAATCTACTGCGTAGAAGGTACTATGCATAGGATTATGGTGGCTAATGATCCATCGAGACTTGAAAGAATATTGTCAGCAATGTGATGTCTGTCAACGGGTCGACAAACCCAACAAAAGGGACGAGATGCCACTACGACCACAAGTGACACTTCAGGCATTTGACAAATGGGCAATAGACTTTGTGGGACCCATTAACCCACCCGCCAAGAGAACAGGGGCACGATACATTATCACCATGACAGAATACTTAATGAGATGGGCAGAAGACACACCAGTAAAAGATTGCAGCACAGAGACAACTGTCCACTTTTGTTTCGAACAGGTAATTACTAGATTTGGGTGCCCAAGATTTCTGATGAGCGACCAAGGAAGGCACTTCATTAACAACACCATCTGAGTGATGATTGAAGAGTTCGAAGTTCATCACCAAAAAATCACACTGTATCAACCACAAGCTAATGGCATGGTAGAAGCCTTCAACAAAATTCTAGAGAATGCCCTGACGAAGATATGTAACGTCAATAGAGAAGATTGGGATCTCAAGGTACCAGCAGTACTATGGGTGTATAGAACCACATGCAAAAAGTTGACAGGTCACACACCATTCAAATTGGTTTATGGTCAAGAAGAAGTAGTACCGTTAGAATTTCTAATACCTAGTATACATGTAACAACTATCACATAAATGATAGAACGAGGCGTAGTCCAGGAATGACAGGATCAATTACTGTCAATGGAGGAAGACTGAATCTTGGAAGGATTCCATCAACAAGTACAGAAAGTGAGAGACAAAGCGTGGCACGACCACCACATCAAGAGAAATATGTTCAAGGAAGGAGATCTAGTATTTCTCTATGACAGTAAAGTGCTAAAACACCCAGGGAAGCTAAGGATGCATTGGCTAGGACCATACGAGGTAAAGGTTGTCACAGATGGAGGAGCTGTACAGTTGAAAGATATAGCAGGCGCAGACCTCAGAGGAATGATCAACGAGATTTGGCTGAAGCTATACAAAGAAGAGAGCCTAAAAATAGCGCGCGACATGATGGACAAGCCACATATGAAACACGAAACTAGTGAGGGAAAAGACAACGACTGTATTGAAAAGGGAAACAAGTGGGAAAAAGAAAGTCAGCAAAATCACACTGACAGGACAACATGAGGCATAATTAAAGAAAGGAAAGGATGGATGGGATGTTGCACTAAACACGCCAACTAGTGACGACAAAGTAGCCATAAGGGTAGGTCTGAAACCATCGCAGATGCATTGAAACCACACTTATGGTGCATTAATCACACAAGGTAGGAGGCACCCTCAATAAGCTTCATGGCACACCCATACAACACACGAGCACAGAAACAATTAGTCTATTCGCAAAAGAAGAACAGAGAAAGAGAAATAGCAGCCTGAACACACAGAGCGAGATCGCAGAGCTTATCCAAGCTATTTGAACCAAACAAACATCCAACAGACACCATAATGGCACCACCAAATCTCACAAAACCAGGCCAGACAGTCAGACCAACTAGGGTTCAAACTAGGTCGCGAGGAACACAAGAAGAAAACGAGTAGTAGCCACCGGAGATCGTTGATATTGAAAAAATCCCATCATCAGAGGATATTCCAGTCAAATCAACACTGATCCAGGAAGAGCTCCCACAACCCCAAGCAGAAACCATGAAAGAGGATACGCCGGCAGCAACGCAACAGCTTCATAATCAAGCAGTAGGAACTCATCAGGAAGGACAACCATAAAACACTGAAGCAACCATGGAAATAAACGAAAGCACACAGAACCTGGAAGTAGAGCTCTAACTAGATGTTCCACAAGTACCCATCCCAGACTTTTCTTTTTCGGACGAGCCGATTGGCAAAATGGGCAAAGATTGGGAAGAATGGATGGAGAAGGAGCAACGGGAAGATACTGGAAATTCGAACCAGCCAACACAGTCGAAAGGCAAGATTCAGATACCGAGCTCGCCTCAAAATAAACCAGGTGCAGAGATTGTGCTACCTCGCACACCAGAATGCATACAGGTGGACTCACAGCTATTGGGTCACGTCGAGAAGCTCAAGTTTTCCGACCATGAAATAGTGGATGAAAGCAAATATCCAGAGCTTGCACCACAAGTCTTTTCAAAGACAATAGTCATGAACCCTCTCGGAGGAACTATAACTAAGCCACACAAGTGGGCAGCCAGACTAGACAGAACCAGAATCCTAGGATTGATGAAGATACCACACTTTGGCAGAGGCCAATATGCGTCGGCATGTGTCAAAAAACTGTTAGAAGTTACGCATGGAGGGGATGTATGGCTGGACAAACCCGTCCCCATAACTATTGAACTTATTATGCAAATTACAGGACTACCCATCCAGGGTATGGATCCCACGCTGATACTAGATGACAAGTCCAAGGAAAAAGCATTGGCAGAAGAAATGAAGAAGAAATATGGCACCGACAGGGGAATGAGAGGCATTATAATCAAGGGAATTAACGATGCCATGACACAACTGGGAGCAAAGATATTATCATGTAAACTGCTAAGAAAATGTTGTAAAGATGAAGTACCGGCAGGAGTTATCGCAGTTGCATCTCAATGCGCAGAAGGCACCTTTATGAGCTAGGTTCCATATCTGTCAAACTTGTTCCAAATTGACTGTAAAGACGCACAAGAAGCAGGTACAGAATTTCACTACTCATGGTTGTTTACTCTCATCACTTTCATCGGATGGAAAGAACCAGACCACGTCATCTTTTGTACCACACTATAGCCAAGAGGAGCGAGATATCACGTCCTGAAATCCACGCCACTGGCCAAGCATAAGAAGAAAAATGGAATTATATTTGAATCTTACCTACAAGAAATGCAGGAAGCAATGAACCGAGCATGGAGGATAACACCAGAGGCTGTCGCGTGATTCGGGGGAATCACCAATTTTTGGGCTACACAACAAGCCATGTGGATATAGCCAAGATAGGACCCACATAAACAATGGCTACAGATGCGCTATTGCGTCACCGAGGGAGACATCGACAAGATCATCCATGAGTCATCGGATGAATGGAAGATCCCAACCATACCTAGAGAAATACTGAGACAAACAACAGAAGGAGGGGCTCTGTATCCAGAAACACAGCCTCCAAAAGCCCCAGTACCCAAGAAACCAATAACGGGCCAAATCAAGTCGACTCAGACAGAGGGCAGCTTAGAGAAGCCAAGGACCCAGAAGGGGAGAATAGAAACCACTCATCCAACCAATGAACAATAGAACCCAGCTGAGGGAGCATAGGAAACCGTGACAAACCCCATCACACAGGAACCGGGGGGAACTAAGAGACCAGTGGTACAGGAAATAGGTGTGTGCAAGAAATCAAAGGCACAATGATCACCACTAGAATACAAAATCGCTGAGGACGATGGCGAGATGATTGCCATAATGGTCCAGGATTGTCTCGCAAAGGAATTTGATCATGCAGCACACCACAGGGATAAACTACAGAAGGAGATAGCAGAAATGGGGCAACTCCTGAAGAAATTCAGAGAAGCCCATATTACAAGTAGCAGCAGAGGCATAGAGCCATCGAGCGCACAGACCACAGAAAGAATGGAGGTAGGAAAATGCGACTCAGTTCTTCCGAAACCACATTCCACAGTTTACATAAAGCCAAGCATGCTACGAATGGATGAGATTGTGGGATAAACACCACTAAAGGATTTGGAACCGATCCAATTCATCCTAACATAGATGCCAACAAAGGCCATATACCAATTGCAAGTTAGCGTCGACCATGAGATACAGTCTCGAGAACATCAAAACGTGGTTGAGCTACAACAAGCAACAAAGAAGTAGGAAACACTGGAAATAGTTTGCACGTAGGACAAATATGAAACGCAGAAGAAAAAGGAATGCAGAAATGAGTTGGAACGCAGAGTGGAAGACATTTTTGGGAAACTTCCAACTACTGTGCAAGGAAGTGAACTCCCAGCGGCAGAAAAGATCAATCAGATTGTGCAGGCAATTGACCAGTATCAGAAGGAGATCGAGACTCTCCATGGAAAGATTAGACCAACCACTCCACCAGCAGTAAAGGAGTAGAGGAAGAAGGAAGCAATAGTGCAACTACAGGAGCTAGAAAAACAGGTCAGCACAGCAGTCGACTTGCCGGATAAAGCAATGCAACTATGGACAAAGCTGGAAGAGGACCCACAGGTTCAACAATGGGAAAAGGAGGAGGAAAGGATCATTGCAACGATCCAACAATTCAAGTAGCAACAGAAAACCATCCCAATACTAGAATGGGTCAAGGGGACACAAGAGTTAAAGAAGTTATAGGCAGAACTTCTCACTGTGCAAACACAGAAACAGGAGCGTCAAGCTCAAATAGAACCGTTGCAGGAATGGATAGCAGTAGTATTGGAGTAGGCAGAAGAAGCTAGAACACAGTCAACATGGACTCACCTGGAATGAGAAAGACTGATAAGCGAAGAAGTAGCAGCGCAAACAGTCGATATTATCAAAGAGAAAACCGCACAGGCAGTTACAAAAGCAACAGAATTGCAGGAGAAGTTCCAGACGATCACTAGGGAGATCGAGGAAGCACAGCGCAATTAGGTGACTCGGGACGAGTCACATGTCAGTGTTGGGGGCCTATTGGCACCAAGCCTAAGTGGAAATAAGGACGATCATGGGAAAGAAAGCATGCAGGAAACTAAAGTGACAACTGGAAAAATATCAGCATACGTGAATGCAAGAAAGCATGTACAGAGGGAAGCGACAACTAGAGGAAGAAGAACATGTGCATGGGAGAAAAACCTAGCGTAAGAAGGGTTAGGGTTTTGGTAATATTCTGTAAGTGGGTGAAGAGCCCGAAATGTATAAATATAGATACGAAACTATCATATAGGGTTGTTGTTGTTGTTGTTGTTGTTGTCATTGTTGATTTTATGTTAGTTTTTATGAAGATTGACATCGTTATTGAGTGATTTTTTCGAGTATTGTTGTTGGCGATACGTGAGGGGTTTGAATTGTATGAACCGAGTTTTGTAATATGTTGAGAAAGAAATATATGAGGGAAGGTGGATCTGAGGATTAGACCGTAGGCTGTAGAGCTTGGTGCGATCTAGTTCACCTCACATAGATCTTACCCACTTTTGCGGAGAACTGTAAGCGCGCGGTGCTGGGAGATCAAGAACTACTATAATAAAAGAGCCAAGAGACAAATTTTTGTGGGCGTATCCTAGGAGGGGTGAACCATGGTAACATCTGTGTAATGTGTTGAATGTTTTCATATCTTTAACTTCTTTCAAGCAATAGATGACTACAATTGATGAATAACCAAACACATTATTAGAATCTGTTTATATTTTGAGATATATGCATGTGATTTTTGGGAACAAGTAGATTACAATAATAGTTTGTGGAACAGGGCCTTAATCAAGAAACCCTTTATCTCCTACTCTGTCCTAGGCTATAAACACCTGAGTCTTATAGTCAACCATCCTTAGCTATCTTGGGTGAGACTGCACAGTACCTTCTGGGCGCTGCGCTTCCTTCTAGTTTACTAGGAGGGTCGATAGTTAGAGGCTTTGTTGGAACCCCGAATGACATGAACCCTGGGTCAATAACTCAGATAACTTGAGAAGGGAGTCGATAAAACCAACATGGGTTGTGACTTAAATGTGTGTTAATGCATGGTGAATTTTTAAAAATGTAACATGTGCGAAGAGCCTAAAAACAAAGGGAGGAATGTTTTGTGAATCATGGCCTATTTGAAAATTCAGACCCCTTATCCATACTCTTAGGCATGAGAATTCCCTATTTTGAAGTTGGACCTAATCATAACATCAATGAACAAGTTTGCATGGGGGAGGACGATTTCAAAATCAAGGCTAGTTGGGAAATTAGGACCCCGCATCACTAACATTCACAAAGGAAATTCTTAATCATAATTAAACTCAAAACTTTTTTGCTCATGTGAAGAGTTAAAAAATGGTTTCACACATGCAAAAAAGAGTTGTGGGAAAGGAATTAAATTTCCAAATCAAGGCCGACTGGAATATTTGGACCTCATGTCATCATTATTTGTAAAGGGAAGGACAATTTTGAAGTTGGGACCGATCATTAAATTAGGATGAAGATAAACCAATTTAGTTACTAGATGACCCGATTTTGAAGTTTTTTACTAATTAAGGATGCTTGGCTTCAAAGGAAATAATCAAACACAAATCGAAAAGAACATCGAATGAGGTTGAAAGTCCATACGGTATCTACAGTAAAAATGGTGATGAGAGGGATCCATTTGGAAATTGAGGCCAATTTCCAAACCATAGCATGGTAACAAAAAATAAGTGAAAAGGATGCTCAATTTGCACATTAGGTCTAATTGAAAAATCAATACCTTGTAAAGGTTTTGACTTAGCTAAATTTTAAAAAGAGAAAAAATTTCAAAAGGGAGAACAGTTGGAAATGCATGAAGAGACATTTGAACAAGGTTAACGAAGAGTTTGGACCCGAAGAAATATTTGAACAATTCAAACAGTAAGAAGGGCTCGACTAGGAGATTGGGATCGATTCCAAAATCGGGACCTGTCGACACCATAGTTGGTGAAATGAGGGGTTCATTTGGCTATCGGGACCGATTCCAAAATTGGGGGTTGATCAAATGAAACAAGTGAAGAAGAGGCCTTGTATATAAATTATGAACCAAAGGAGTTCAAACTAGAAAGAAAAGAAACCAAAATTGAATAAGGAATAAATCTCAAGAAAAGAACTAAATCAAACGAAGCAAGTGAAACATGAAATCCCTTGTAACTTGAACATTTTAAATTCAACAAGGAAATAAGGAAACAATGTCAATGTGTTTCCCAAAAGAAGGAAACATGTTCTGACTAGTGACAAAAAGGTGGGGCCGCAAGTTTTTCCCAAACCTTGGGGGGATTGTTGAGGGCTCAACACTCTCAACTGAAATAACTTGAAGTTCCTCTTTCAAAATCAACCTATCATCTTGAATGAGGGTTTGACCATCCATTTATTTAGAAGAGAAAATTCACCAATGTGAGAACTAAGGAAGGAATAAACATCAGACACTTTAAACATCCTTGTGGGCTCTAGGAGCCTCAACATCCTTTTGGAAACAACAAGGGTAAGGGAATCTATATCTTTCCCTCCCTATCCAATTTTATCACCTTGTAATTGGAATCAAACCTATTGACACATAGTTTGACCACTTCATGCAAGTCACAAACCTTTGATACACATCTAATGTTCACCAACCCTAATGTCAAAACTATGTTCTTTCTACATTCTTCTTTTGGTATTACTGAGTAACAATTGGCATGCAATTGACCAATGGAATGACTTGCATTTTGAGCCAAAGAATTTGTAGTATGACCAACAAATGGTTCTCCCTTGTCCTTAACCGCATCTCTCAAATATGCTTCAACCAAACTAACAATATTTCCCTCCTTACACATATCATTGAACTCTCTGAGACACAATGATAATAGTGCCAAGATCAAAGGGGATACAAAAAAGATGGTGGAGCTAAGTTAACATTCATTGCTTCTATTTCCTATCATAGAAAAGCCTTAACCACCAAGGGGTATGTGTTACCTAATGAGACCATAAGAACTTCAAGTATTTTACCTTAGAATGTGTGGTTGGAGGCATTGTGCTTGATGGGTGAAAATCTTGACCTCCTCCCTCTGCATCTACATATGATGTAGAGATTTGGCACATAGGGGTGATAAAAAGCCAACATATGATGGAGGGAACCATGTACAAAGGGAAGAAAAAGGGAAATGAGTGTGTAGGGATGAGAATATGCAGTGATGCAAAGTATGGGGAAGGTGATGAAGGACGTGATGTATGGAGCATAGGTGCAACATGTGGGGATGAAGCATGTTCAAGGAGTATGCAGGGATGGAGATATCTTCCCTGATGTTGCATATGAATGAAACATCATGTTAAGTGAAAGGGAGAATGGGAGGTTCTTCATTGCATAAAAGGYGCATGCAACACACATAGTGCATAGAAGGATCAATGGTGCCACACTCACTAACTTAACCAATAYCAACCTCTTCTTTCAAAAAAAAAACATTAAAGTTTTTCCAATGTCTCAATCTATCACTTAAGGCATTCAAAGACAATGTTGAAGGAGGGTAGGGATTTACCTTGAAAAGAGAGAAAACAAGTTTTGATGAGCCCAATTTACAAGAAAYACAAAGAAACACATTAACACCATCATAGACAACACCTTCTAAAAGAACTAAAATGCCAAACCTGARTRGCAGTATGGCCATAACGACAACCCCTTGCCACCTTATGCTAAGGTTGGAGATCCACAACTTTTCTGCCATGCAAAATCCATACTATCCCCCCAAAAAAAAAAAAATTGTAAAGGTATGGCCTAATAACTCAACCTTAATCAACATATCATATCACAATAATACTCATATCAATCAAAATTTCTACCCTCATACCATCGAAAATCCTCTCTCCCCAAATTCGAAATTCAATCCTATATGAAAAAAAAATCCATAGATCATAAAATATATATTTTTCAAAATAAATTATACAAAATATTTGAATAGTTCAAACATTCTCTATGAATTATCTCCCATAACATCGTTCACTTTAAGTACCCATATGATATTGCACTTGATAGTCATAAGTCACCATATACTTATCACAACACCTCTAGACAAGAAGTATCTGTCTTTGCAATATGTTTGAAGCGAAAGGTGAGGTCCTCATGCTCATTTTTATTATATTCTATTATTGGCCAATCTACGTATGCATGCACAAACTATCAAATCCACGTAGATGCGTTAAGGGAAACAAAAGAAAAGAATATTTCTGTCCTGTTCCACGTGGCAAACTTTCCCGATTTTCTCTCTATCGATGGAAAGGACAGCTCGAAAAATACATAAAAATATATGGAATGATATACTTTAAGTCGACATATTAATGACGTGTGGCCCCTGCCACGTACAACGCATGCAAAGAAGGATAACATTTTATCAAAATATTATTTCACAAAAGTGCTTGAATAATACACCAATGTTTTTTTTAAATCTCCTCATGTAAAAAATGACAAAATAATTTTCATATTAAATATTCATGGAATAACAAGGCATGTGAATTTGGATGCCTAATTCTTTTATTTTATTTATTAAAATAAGTGGTAACTCAAGATTCCTAAATTTTCATATTAAATATTCATGGAATAACAAGGCATGGGAATTTGGATGTTTAATTCTTTTATTTTATTTATTAAAATAAGTAGTAACTCAAGATTCCTAAGACAAATATGGAAGTCATCGAAAAAGAAATTGAAACATTTAAACAAAATTTCATTTTCCAATTGAAAATTTCTCATTATATTGTAAATATAATTGCATATATATACTGCCATTAGTCCAAAACAAGACCATGAAAAAGTTTTAAG
>JASDQU010505533.1:13726-33944 GCA_032191745.1 Picea mariana | reverse complement strand
CATCCCTTTATCCTTTTAAGTTTGAAAACATTGTTCAACCCCCAAGATATTCCATACTTGATTGAGAACCTCAATGTCTCTCTTATATGAGCTTGCCTTTGGTGGAGGATTGAAGTGGTGGAGGCCCATATGGAAGGGACTTAGTTTCTTGGTTCTGAACTGTGCCAACACGAAATTTTTTCATTCATACACTTATGTTGATTACATTTTAATAGAAATACTCTTTTCTCATCCAATTGATGTCTTGCAAATATTTGAATTGTTATTCCATGGGAATATTTGTTATGAATATCGATGGATTATGTTATTGAATTGTAACACACTCGACCCCTGAGTATATTTCCTAGGGATGGGGCATCGAAATTTCTCTCCCCTTAACATATCAAATCCTCTATCTAGGGTATTCATCCTATTCTACTTACCTGTAGCATTCTAATGACTACTACCAGGATCAAATATGAGCTTTGGGTTGCAAGTTATGGCTTCCCAAAGTTCTTTGGGCATTCATTGGTTTAGGGCCACATGGTGTCCATGTGAATCCACCTCACACGTATTGTCTCCAATTTCCTTCATCGACAGTGGAATTCCATCCACCGTCCAATCCCACGACTTGACTCAATCTTCATATAAAACGTAGGCATCTAACATGCAGGCCAGTGGGAAATTCGACACTTCGACGCTGAACTCCTCCTTACTGTCTATGCACAAGACCTTCCAAAGTCCCAAACTCCCAAAGTCTCGTAATCTTTCCATGTGGTTCTGACCTTCGGGCCTTTTGGGTCTCTCTATTACGCTACAACCCAAATCCTCTAGATTCCCGAAGTCCTAGACTCTCAGAGTTCTAGTCACTTCAACAACCACTTTGGCTAGGAGGGCATGTACCAGGATGTGACGCATAGAAGGGACAAGGGTGACATTTGTCACATTCCAATAAGCATATAGGTTCTACGAAAAGCACAAATCGAGCTAAAGCATGGCACATCGATCGTGGGTCCACGTCATCCTAGTGACATCGGATTTTCACATCACACTAGACTGATAGCCTTCTGACATCCCTCAAATATCATGGTCAAGATCCAACCATGTAGATCCATAGATCCACGACTAACATTACTTCGTGATTCCAGTCTTCGGTAGTTTTTTGATGAAAACTCATTTTTTCTCCCAGAGTTGGTCAGTGTCGGGTTGACCATAGCCTAGATCTGATGGTTAGGAAGAGTCTTAAAGCATCCTCGAATCAATGACTCTCATTACTTCGAGATTCAGATATTATCGACACACCACCTCTCAAATCCCCCAGAGTGCCCAGTCTTCGGACAAAAGGATCTAGTGCCACGCATCCCCTGTATATCGACGAATGAGAGGGATCCCAAATGATCCTTAGATCCACAATCCACATTACTTCACAACTCTAGACTTTGAGGGATTTGATGTTGCAACACCCCTTTCCTCTCGAAGCAGTCAATGTCGGGCTAACTACATCATAAATCTGACATCTAAGAAAGAACCAAAAGGATCCCTAGATCTATGGTGCTGGTCACTTCACGAATCTGACCTTCGGGAATTTTTGGATTTACTACCACTCCATTCTCTCGAAGTAGGACTTCGTCGAAGTATCATGTGTGGGTCCCTCCTTATGAATGATCAGATGGTAGGTGGGGCTCTTGACGATCTCCCCCCCCCCAATTATACAACTTTCCTTTACTTTGTAACTTTGGCATTTGGGGAGTTCGATGCTATAGCATCTCTATTATCCCAAAGTAGAACTTTGACAAAGTCTTCTTGGTGTAGATCCAATGGCCGAGGGACCCTACGAATGCTCTCAATTGGTGGCTCGCACTACTTCATGATGGGAAGTTGGATCCCTGTCTAGTTGGTAAGATAGGTTCATCTATCCACCAGGGAACCCGCCCAACATCGGTCAACCTTACAGGTAACCGTGACGCTCGATCACCTTCAACTAGTTTGTGACTATTAGGGCCGACAATACTCTAAAGTCCTGGACTTCCGAAGCTCCAAAGACAGAAGGAGTTAGCTCCCTTAGGTTTGGCATAGGGTTCATGAGTGTTGATCATATGGGTCCTTCTAAACTCTCACAAGTTAAATGTGAATCTCTTCATTAGAAGGTTGTTAAGGACTTGGGCATGATATCCTGGTCACACAACAAGGATTTTGAATAAGATATCCTCTTCAGCCGGATAGGGCGATATTGACATAATACTTTCTATCTCGGTCGTCCTACAGGTTTACGTCCCATGACACCTCAAGGGATAATCTAGGCATATAGGTGATCAATCAGAAGGATAAGTCCACCAAAAGATAAATTCATACACAAAAATTGATCATTCAATACATAGACCATTCTTAGATGTATAAATACATGAATTCATTCATTATTCCATTTCAAAACACAAAGTATGGAAAAACTTATCAGAACCAGGCAAAGTGATGCAACTTCTGAAAGGGGTGCATGTTTCCACCCAACCATAGGCTCAGTCACTCCTAACGGATTTACCATTGGCTACCCCCGAGCTAGACCACGATTCTCTGAGATAGAATTCTTTCTTTCGGCTAAGAAACAGTCAGGGACAAAGGTTACTCTCCTCCTCCCACAAGATCTTGGCAACGAGTTTTATCTATACCAAGAAAGGAGGCCTTCATGAGTACTTACTTAGTCACTCAACACCCTCGTTTATCAACATGTATCATAACCCTGCTATCCATATCCTGCGACTAGAATACATTCATTTCTCATTTCTTCCTTGAAGTTGAGAGCTTAGTCTCTCTTCTCTGCTTCTCTTCACATCTCTTCCTCTTCCCACCACACCTTCATTTCTTACCTTCCTCAACAATATTGTGTGTGGTATGGATTCTCATTCTATGGTTAGTTATGAAATCCTTACATATGGGCACTCTGCCCCATCCCCTCATTAACTCTTGAAGAGGTCTTGCCACCTACCATCTTGACTGTAATTCATTTCAAGGTCAGAGGATTGTTCTGGTACTGAGAAATTAAATCCAACAAGGTATTGGTTTGGTGGGGGTTATCTCAACCATTCTTGGTTCCTCTCACCATCTCTTTCATAAAATCCACGGTCTATCTTGGAAAGCCTCTATTTCAATAGTTATGAAACACTTATCCATTTTCTATTAATAACAAAAATTACATTCATTGACCTTTTATACAAAGGTTCATCAAATAAAACATTCACCCATACCAATTTTTCCATAGTCTCTTGGCCAATATAGTTATATTTACAAACTGGGGGAAACATGGGTGTTACAATCCCCTCCCCCTTAAAGGAACAACATCCTCAATGTTCTATTTGTCAATGTGCTCTGTATATATAGAAGTAAATAAAAATGTATATGTTTGTTTCATGGTATTCTCCATTTCCTATGAAGCCTCATCTCGGCCAAAGTATTTCCACTGCACCTTGACATGTGCAATGGTTCAGTTCCTGAGTGAGGTTTCCTTCCTTTCTAGTATGCGTTGAGGTTCTAGCAAGAATTCGCCCTCCGGTTCCACATGAATCACAGACCATTCAATTATATGATTAGAATTAGGTACATATTTCTTCAATAACGAAACATGTAAAACATTATGTGCATTCACTATGGGAGGGAGTGATAGCCTATAGGTTGCAAGTCCCACTCAATCTAAGGTTTCAATGTGTCCACAATGCCGAGGTGCCATCTTGGCACAAGCTCCCATTCTGAGGGAACTCTTTCTGGGTCTAATTCTGAGATAGACATGGTGTCTTGTCTTGAACTCTTTGGTAGTTCTCTTTTTGTCAGCGTAACTCTTATGTCTATCCTAAGAAGTTTTCATATTTTTATTAATATGAATCACTTGTTGTTCCATTTATTTCATCATTTCAGGTCTGATTGTAATTCTATCCATTGGATTACTCCAGCTGATTGGAATCTTGCACTGTCTACCATAGAGGGCTTCAAAAGGGCTCATATTCAATGACTCTTGATAACCGTTGTTGTAAAAAATTCTACCAATGGCAGGTAGTCATCCCAATTCTTAGGATTATACATTGCATGCATCCTTAACATGTATTCTAATATTTGGTTCACTCTTTCTGTTTTTCCATTCGTTTGAGGGTGCTAGGCCGTGCTAAACAACAATTTAGTCTCAAAACCAACCATTAAGGATTTCCAAAATCTTGAAGTAAATTTTGTGTCTTTGTCAGATATAATATCCCTAGGCATGCTATGCAGTCTGAATATCTCCTTCATGAAGATGTTGGCAATATCTCTTTCCTTGCAAATTGACTTGACAGGAACAAAGTGAGAAAAATTTCTCAATTTTTCCACTACTACCATGATGGCATCATTTTTCTTGGTTGATTTTGGTAATCCGGTGATGAAATCCATGGAGATGGTTTCCAATTTCCATTCTGGAATTGGTAGAGTCTGTAACAACCCTGTTGGGTGCCGATGTTATGTGTTAACTTGCTGGAATTCTAGACACTTAGCTAGATAGACATCTATGTCCTTTTTCAATTCATGCCAATAGAATTGTTTCCTAGTGTCCGTGATCATTTTTTGATAACCTGGATGACCATTGTATGGTCTCTTGTGTATTTCATCCATTATGAACCTCTTCAAGTCATCACAAATTGGAATATACAATCTGTTTCTGTAGGTTAGCAGGCCTTCATCAATCATTTGATATCCTTCATATCCCTGTGGGCTCCTGACTCTCTCCCTGACATCCGTTTCACAGGTGCTTATTGCTACCAAGTGAATCATTTTCAAACTTATTCTAAGGGAATCAACCACCCTATTTTCATTCCTTTTATGTGTTTTATTTCAAAATCAAACTCACTAAGGAGAGCCATCCACCTAGCTTGTCTAGCATTGAGTTTCAGTTGATCACACAGGTGCCTCAACCCACAATGGTATGTCATAAGTACAAATCCCTTACCCAGGAGGAAATTCTTTCACATTTTTAAAGCATGCACTATGGCAGCCAACTCTAGATCATTGTTCACGTAATTGATTTCATGCTCATTCAATTTTCTGGATTCGTATCAAATTACACACCCTTCTTGCATAAGTACTCCTTCAAGTCCTTAGATGCATCTATGCACACGAGGAATTCATCATCAATGTCTACAATCTTCAGCATGGGTGCATGGATTAGAAGGTATTTCAGTTCTTGAAATATTTCTTCACATTCTGATGTTCAAGTGAATTTAACCCCGCTTTCTTCAAGGCTAGTGATTGGATGACCGATCTTGGAAAATCCTTTTATGAACCTTCTATAGTATACTGCTAAGCCCATAAAGAACCTAATATCAGATACATCCTTGGGCATAGGCCATTCCATGATAGATCTGATCTTGTCAAGGCCTATTGCCACTCCTTCTTCAAAAATAACATGGCCTAAGTAACATACTTACTTTTGGAAAAAGTCACACTTGCTAAACTTAGCATAGACCAGATTATCTCTTAGTACTTGAAGCACTAATTTAAGATTTTCTTCATGCCTCTCTCTGTTCTTGGAGTATATTAGGATATCATCAATGAAAACCAATATAAATCTGTCTAGGAATTTGTTGAGTACATTATTCATCAAGCACATAAAAGTGGCATGGGAATTGGTTAATCCAAATGGCACCATGATAAATTCATAGTGACCATATCTTGTCATGAAGGTTGTTTTGTGGATGTGTTCATCCTTGATTTAGACTTGATGGTATCCAGACCTTAAGTCAATCTTTGAGAAAATGGAAGCATGCCTTAATTGGTCAAACAAGTCATCGATTCTCGGTAAGGGATACTTGTTATTTATGGTTGTATTATTGAGTTGTATATAGTCTATGCACAATCAGAGTCTGCCATCTTTATTTTTCACAAACAAGAAGGGTGCTCCCCATGGAGACACGCTAGGTCATATGTAGCCTTTTTCCATCATCTCCTTTAGCTGTGGCTTGATCTCAACTAGCTCTAGTGTACTCATCCTATAGGGTGTTCTAGACACTGGCACTACCCCTGGTGCAAGTTCTATGGAGAAGTCAATGTCTCTTCTCGGAGGTAGAACTGATACCTCTTATAGAAACACGTATTTATACTCTCTTAATATGGGGTGGTCCTCTAGGTTTGGTTTTTCATCCTCAACAGATTCCAACACATGTACTGCATATAAAGGACATCCCTTCTTGCAATACTTTTTTATTTGGAGGGATGATATTCATCTCATTGAGACATGCCTCTGAATACTTTGGAGGGTTATTTTTCTTCCTTCTTCATTTCCAAATTCCAAAGTCTTATGGTAAAAATCCAACTTGGTTTTATAAGTGGCTAAGCAGTCTATACCAAACAATAAGTCATAATATCCTATGGGAAGTATGTTAAGGGTCGCTTGGGTGGGAAATCCATCCATAATGAATTGTCAAGATGGTATGACCTCTGCTAATTTTATTTTGGTTCCAGTGGCTATTTGTACCAACTATGGCTTAACATGTCTAACTGGTTGCAATTTTCACTTATCGATAGTATGAGGGGCCACATAACTCAAATTATAACCTGGGTCAATTAAAATAGAAACTAGATGGTTGGCGATCATACCTTCCATCTCCACCACTGAGGCTTGGTGCTCAGCTTTGTTATTATCTAGGGCTGCATAAATCCATGGCATGCTCCTAGCCACATCATTGACTATGGTAGCTTCTTGGATATTGTAGAGTCTCCTATTGTTCTGTTGTCTGCGTGGACAATCCCTCAGTAGATGTTCTTTTCCACAATCCCAACATTTCAAGGGTTCTTTCTTTGGGTTATCAGTCTTTCTTGGGGTTGCTCCAACAGGTTTATTTCCAATCTGGGAGGGGACATTTTTCTGATACACACTTCTAGTAGGAAGAATCATCCTAGAACCCTTCCCATAGTTCTTAAATCTTGAGGATTTAAACCCCTTCTTCTTGAATTTTGAACCACTTTTCTTCTTCAAGTCCTCATGAGGTTCTGTCTGGATCCCAAACTGTTCGTAACAATACCTTTCCTTCCAGATAGTGTCTTCTAAGTTATTTTTCTCATCAAACTCAATCATGTCCCAGTAAGTCTGAGGTAAACCACTAATAAATCATTGTACTTTTACCTTTTCATCCTTTATGTAGGGTACATACCTCAACAATGCAAGAAATTTAGTGACATATTCCTCTATGGTGAGTTGTACCAGCATGAGTTCATAGAACTCCTTAGTCTTCCAATCAAAGTATTTCTCTAACAAATACTTCTTCTTGAAGTGTTTCTCAAACTGTTTCCATGAAAATTCCTTCTCATGGATTCCTTTCACATTCCTAAGGTCTTCCCACCAAATGGAAGCCTTTCCATTCAAGTTGAAGATGGTTATTCAAGCCTTCAAGTTTTCAGAGTAGTCAAGGACTCTGAAGTACTTCTTTAAACCAAGAAGCCAAGCTTCTACCTCTTCCCCTTTCTCAATATCTCCATTGAAAGAGGGTGGTTTGGATTTCTTGAACTCTTCAGGATCATGAATTTTGGAATGTTTTCTCTTCTTTTCTTTCCTTTGAGAATGTGAACCAACTTTTCTACTAGAAGATACCTCAGAGTTTCTAGTTTCCTCTTGAGAGGACTATATCAATGAGTGTCTGTTGCCTCCAGGTTGGACCTTCCTCGAGGTTTTTCTATTAGTGTGGCCACTTATGGGACCACATTTTTGTATCTCAGGTGGTATTTGACTTCTCTTTGTATGTCATCAGTTCACCTGACTGGTTGTGGGTCCATGTTGTATCTGCCTCAGTATATCGGATAAGCTCTGCAGCAAGAATGCATTAATTTCCATTTTTTTTCTTGATCCTTTATCAACCTTTCGTTGTCGGCCTTGCAACTTTGTAATTCAACCATGATTCTCTTTACAGTTTCATCCATATCCAGAGGGGTTTCCACCACCCTCCTTTCATTATATTTTTCGTCTCTGTTGTGGGATCCATCTCCCACTTTATGGCACATCATCATCCTTTATACTTTTAGTTTTCCCGAGATTTACTGATTGCTTGAGTGATGAAAAAACAGTTACTGTTATCCAACAGTCTATTAGTTTATGAAAAACACACAGTTCATATTTCTTAGATACACACAGAGTAGAACGTTTCATTCTTTTATTCAGTAACAATTTAACTAGACTCTTTAGGAAATAGGTAAGATAGGGTGTCACCCTTAAAAGTCCTTTAAGTATGGTTTTTATGCAACTCGTCCATGAGCCCAAGTAGGCCAAGTGTTGTAACCATTCTCTGATACCAATTTGTAACACACCCGACCCCTAAGTATCTTTCCTAGGAATGGGGCATCAAAATTTTTCTCTCCTTAACATCTCAAATCCTTTGTCTGAGGTCTTCATCCTCTTCTACTTACCTGTAGAATTATAATGACTGCTACCAGGCTCAAATATGATATTTGGGTTGCAAGTTATGGCTTCCCAAATTTCTTCAGGCGTTAATTTGTTGAGGGCCACGTGGCATCCATGTGAATCCACCTCACGCGTATGGTCTCCAAGTTCCTTCATCCATGGTGGAATTCCACCCATCACTCGATCCCATGAATAGACTCAATCTTCGTCTAACACACAGGCATCTAACACATAGACCAGTGGGAAATTTGGCACTTCGACACTGAATGCCTCCTTACTGTATACACATGAGACCTTCTAGAGTACTAAACTCCCAAAGTCCTGTAATATTGACACATGGTTCCGACCTTCGGGCCTTTTGGGTCTCTATATTACGCTACACCCCAAATCCTCTAGAGTCTCGAAGTCCTGAACTCCCAGAGTTCTGGTCACTTCACCAACCACTTTGTCTAGGAGGGCATGTACTAGGGGCTAACATGTAGAAGGGCCAGGGGTGACACATGTCACATTTCAATAGGCATATAGGGTCTACGGAAAGAAAAAAATCCATTTGACACATGGCACATTGATCATGGGTCCACGTCACCCTAGTGACGTCATTTTCCATTTCATACGAGACTGGCAGCCTTCTAACATCCCTCAAATCTCACTGTCGATATCCAACCATGTAGATCCATAGATTCACAACTAACATTACTTTGTGATTCTAACCTTCGGGAGTTTTGCGATGAAAAATCCTATTTTCTCCCAGAGTTGGGCAGCACCAGGCCGAGCACAACCTCAATCTGATGGTTAGGAATATTATTGAAGCTTCCTCAAATTGAAAAATATCATTACTTCATGATTCAAAGCTTATCGACACACCACACCTCAAATTCCTCGGATTTCCCAGTCTCTAAACTAAAGGATCTAATGCCATGCATCCCCTGTATGTAGATGGATAAGAGGGATACCGAATGATCCTTATATTCATAGTCGACATTACTTCGCAACTCCAACCTTCGGGGGATTTGAAGTTGCAACACCCCTGTCCTCCCGAAGGGGTCAACGTGGGGCTGACTACATCATAAATCTGACAACTAGGAAAGAACCCAAAGGATCCCTAGATCTATGGTCCTGGTCACTTTGGGACTCCTTCCTTCAAGGATTTTTGTATTTACTACCACTCCCTTCTCTCGAAACAAGACTTCACTGAAGTACTATGTGTGGGTCCCTCATCCTGAATGATCAGAAGGTAGGTGGGGCTCTTGACGATCTTTCCCGCCCCCAAATATACGACTTTCCTTTACCTTGTAACTTCTACGTTCAGGGAGTTTGATGCTATAACATCTCTATTCTCCCAAAATAAAACTTCATCGAAGTCTTCTCAGTGTAGATCAAATGGCTAAGGGAACCCCCGAATGCTCTCAATCAGTGGCTCGCACTACTTCACGACAATGAGTTGGATCCCAGTCTAGTTGGTAAGATAGGTTAATTTATCGACTAGGGAACCCGCCCAACATCGGTCAACCTTACAGGTAAACATGACTCTCATTCACCTTCGACCGCTTTGTGACTATTAGGGTCTACAATACTCCGAAGTCCCAGACTACCAGAGCTCCAAAGCCAGAAGGACTTAGATCCCTTAGGCTTAGCATAGGGTTCCTGGGTGTTGGTCATATGGGTCCTTCTAAACTCTCATGAGTTAAACATGAATATCTTCATCATAAGGTTGTTAAGGACTTGGGCATGATATCTCAGTTGCACAACAATGAGTTTGAAGAAGATATCCTCTGAAAACAGACAGGGCCAGATTGACACAATACTTTCTATCTCGGTTGTCCTACAGGTTTACGTCCCACGACACCTTGAGGGATAATCTGGGAAAATAGGCAATCAATCATAAGAATAAGTCCTCCAGAAGACAAATTCATACAAAAAAGTTGATCATTCAAATCAAAGACCATTATTAGATGTATACATACATGCATTCATTCATTATTCCATTTCAAAACACAAAGTATGGAAACACTTATCAGAACCAGGCGACATGATGTGAATGTTGAAAGGGGTGCCTATTTCCACCCAACCTTATGCTTAGTCACTCATAACGGATTTAGCATTTTCCACCCCCAAGCTAGAACATGATGCTCTAAGAGAGAATTCTTTCTTACGGCTCAGCAACAGTGAGGGACAGAGGTTACTCTCCTCCTCCCATAGGATCTTGGCAATGGCTTTTCTCTATACCAAATAAGGAGGCCTATGTGAGTACTTCATTAGTCATTCAACACCCTCGTTTATTAGCTTGTATCATAACCCTTCTATCCATATCCTATGACCAGAAAATGTTCATTTCTCAGTTCTTCTTCGAACTTGAGAACTTAGTCTCTCTTCTTTACTTCTCTTTGCATCTCTTCCTTTCCCCACCACGCCTTCCTTTCTTGCATTCCTCAAAAAGATTGTGTGTGGTACGAATTCCCAGTCCCTGGTCAGGTTTGAAAGCCTTATAGATGGGATCTATGCCCCATCCCCTCATTAACTCTTGAGGAATTCTTCCCACCTACCATTCTGACTGTAATTCATTTCGGGGTCAGAGGACTATTCTGGTCTTGGGCAATTAAATCCAACAAGGTACGGGTTTGGTGGGGGTTATCTCAACCATTCCTAGTTCCCCTCACCATCTCTTTCATAGAATCCATGGTCTATATTGGAAAACCCCCCTTTCAGTAGTTATGCAACACTTATCCATTTTATATTAATAACAAACATTACATTCATTGACCTTTTATACAAAGGTTTATCAAATCAAACATTCATACATATCCACTTTTCCATAGTCTCTTTTCCAATATAGTTATATTTACAAACTAGGGGAAACATGGGTGTTACATGAATGTGCTAGCTTTATATATTATCACCGTATGCTTGCGTATATTGTTTTTTGAGGACAAGTTGTAGGTGTATTTCTTTGATTCAAGTGCTCAATGGTGGACTTCATTGAACGTCTAGATGAGGTAGGCTCTTTATCTTGTCTTGTTAGCATATTTGTTTATATAACAAACTTGAGATTAAAGTTGATTTTTGCAGTCATTTCCGTCTGTTGTCATATCCGTTTATAAACCCCATGCCATAGAGATATTTTCCTCGTAACACAATTGACAACCTTACTAGGGATATGATCTTGTTTTTGGGGTTTGGACTGTTTTTCTCCTTTGATTGCTCTCGTTTATATTGAGTTTCTTATCATATGATTTCTTGACAACCCCTGTTCATTTTGAGTCTGAGTTTCTTATCCTTTTCCTTAACTTGGTAGTGTTTCAATACATATACGTGGGTTTTTCCTTGTCAGTCACGTACATATGTGTGTTTCCATTCTATAGGAAGTGTATATAGACAATTTTCTCTTGAACAATCATGTACATCATTCTTGTATGCTTGGTTGTTGAGTTTGATGTTTGTTGGGTAAGTTTTGATGGTTTTTGAGTCTTCTTAGGTCTCCGTTATGACTGTTAAGTGCTTTCAGAGGGATAGGAAACCTTTCTTTGGTTTAATTTTTAGGCAATGCATTTCTCATCATTCTTTTCATTGATTGTCCTACATCTTGGGCTAGGTGTTTGCTTCTTGATATCCTACTTGGTTTGTCTCTGTTTACCTACAATAGAATTTTTATATCAAGCTATTGTTAAGTCCTTGCATTTTCTTTCTTTTATATTAAAAATACAAAATTATAAACATTTTTCATTGTTGTCATTTGATCTTTTTGGGTTCTTATCGTTGATCTTAGTACATGTATGGAAATATTGCATCTTATTTTGAATTGCAGAATTAAATTGAAAAATTCATTTTGAAGAGCTTATCATTTATTGGGAATTGAAGTTACGACTTTGCATTTTATTCATATTCATTTATTTTACTAGCTGAGTCATAACATCATCAGTTTCACTACTGTACCTTTTTGAGTAAGCAAGGCCACTAAAAGAAACGTTGATAAATTTAAAATTCATTAGAAACGATTTTATTTTTAGGGTGCACAAACTAACTTAGGATTTAGAGCCTTGGAATAGGATTTTGTGAGTAAAATTCTCCAAGGCTATTAAATAAACATATGTGTCTGACTAAGGGAGTGGTGAAATCCATGTATAATTGGTGACGTTAGGAGGCTCCTCTTACACCAGAGTTAAGCACAAGGTTGCATGAAGTTGGTTGAGGGGATATTCCCCCAATACCTTCTTAGCGTCAGATATATTCCTGGGGATCTATTCGTATATGGGGATCTTTCTTGTACCTTTACCTATGTGAGAGGTGATTCTTTAAAGGGTTTGGGATTTTTTACCCTGTCCATACGGTCGAGCTGAATTACGACTGTTCTCTTGTGCATCACTGATATCGTGGTTTCTTAGTTGTTTGACATAGGTACCACATAGGTTACTTGTAGGGGTTATTCTGTAGGTACCTTGGGTCAGATAAGGGTCGCACAACATATAACCTTTATGGAGGATTACCTCTCCAAGGGGATCTGAATGACTGGTTTTTTAGCCCACGAGGGCCCTTATAACTGATTTTGATACCTTCAATCTTTTGCAGGGAGTCCCAGGCCCCTCTTGGGTGAGGCATACATACTTTAGGGAGGCAGGCTTCTTTCAACCACTTTATGATGTTTTTGTGCATATTGGCATTTTGTTTATTTTTATGTGCTCCTTGATTACTAGTTTGCCTTAGGATTTGTTTTTATATCTCAAGTCTTGAGTCATCGTGGAGCCAGACTAGCTTCCGCATAGGTCTCGCCGTTTGTTACAATTACCACCGCATCTTGAGTCTTTGCTTTGTAAAAGGCATAAGGTTATCAAACATGGTACATACACCTCCACTTACTAGACTTGTGATCATACAAGGATGAGTATTGAATTGAGTCATAAATATACTGGGATTCCTTCAACTCCCATACCCACTATAGTTAATGGTACTCCTTCGACACCTTCAGCCACAATGGTTGTAGTCTCAAAATTTCCCATCGTCACTCCCATCCGACCTATAGTTAATGATCAACCTATAGACATGAACCCTTTTAGGTCCCTTTGTCACTCACCGAGCTACAATATTCTTTCCATCCCTACGGCCTCTAGCCCTTTTTCTTATGGTATGCCGAATTTTACATTGTAATTTTCATCCTCCATCCCAACATCTAATCCGAATTATAGTATTGGACTTGGGGGCATGGCTCCTCCACATTCTCCAAATTATTTTGTTGGTTCTCATATCCCAGAAATGACTCCTACAGTTGGAGGCCTTCCTCCTTTTCACCACGGGTCTAATCCTATTCCTAATGCTCCTGGATGGAGTGGTCAAACTGGGAGACAAGATGCTTCTTATGGTCCTTACTTTTAACCTACCTACTCTACACCAATTTCAAACAACATGTTTGGCATGATGAATCCACCTCTATCCTCTGGATTCACACCTGGGGAGGTCAATTTCATACCATGGGAAAATCCCAACCTGGAGCTACTTCGGCTAGGGGAATTTTTTACAACCCTCATCATAATGTTCCTACTAGAATGGTTCCCAACCAACCCTTCATGAATCAGTTCAGAGGAGGGTCTTACAATCTCGAACAGGGCCATGGTGCATACCAAAACCCTAGATGGGTTGCAATTCCCCAACAACAGTATTTCCTGGGAGCTTGGGGCCAAATGCCGCAACCACATCTCCCTTTTCTGACCATGCTCAATCTTACAGACTTGTCTAGATTAATGAATGACCCTATGCATCATGTTGGTCCCTTCACTTTTAGGATAAGGAATTGCAAAAGTTTTGGCTGAGTAACCTATGTGAAAGCTTCATAAGAATATGGACAACAGAGAAAGAAAGAGAAACATAAATCAATTGTGAAAAAGACAACACAACGCCAACAAAGAAAAAGTGGTTGCAACAGAACAAGAAAGTGTGCAAACCAAGATAGAAGAAACAACGTATCTTATATATAGGGAGGAATATGATTTTAAAATGGCTAGTTGTTGGTTCAGATGAATTGCAATTGCGTCAGTTCGATATTTCCCTTACTGGTAGGTTGATGTCATAGTTATTTTATGTGGCTTAGAGGTCAGAGCCAAGAGTCTATAATGTAATCTGTACTCCTTTTGAGAGTTAGAGCTCTACAACATGAGGTCAGAGCCAAGAGTCTACAACAGAGCACTATTGTGTGTCTCTGAGATTATAATGAAGAAAGATTCTGAAGATAATATGAAGAAGGATCTAAATTTTTAAAATATGTTGTGTCTTCTTGCGTTTTACTCATGTCTTACAGTTCTTATTTATGGTTTATAAGTTCCACATGATGGCTCTATGTTTAAATTCTTTTCTACAACATAAGTAGGGCCAATTCTTGTACACATGAGTTCATATCTATTTGATAGTTAGATGTCTTGTGCAAGATCAGGATGAATCCTGAAGGTTCTATGAATCCTCCTAAGCCTTTTCCTTTCCCTTTGCTATCTATTTGTCTCAGCAGTGCTTCAAGTGAGACTTCTTCTCTTCGGAGGAGATGAAAATGCCAATGCTCTAGACTAATCAGTACCTTTTGTTGGTAACCTGAGAAGGACCCTGGTCTGATCGAACTCGCGCCAACAAAATGGTTTTGTTGCTGGGACTTGCATTAAAAGGGAACCTGTAGGGAGGATGCTTCCGCATATTCACATATCTAATATTGACCAATGGTGGGAAAGAAACTGTGATGCCTTCATATGGAGAGAAGCGGAGATAAGGGGAAACTATGTGAAAGATACTCGTGAAGTAGTCTTTTATTTAGAAATATCGAGTGACCAGTACGCAATATTCTAGGTTATGTTCCTGAAAGAACTTTTCCATTGGATAAATAGGCTCCAAGAAGCTGTAGAGTTCCAAGATTGCGACAAGAGGATCTGTACTTGGGACACAGAAAATATTGCATCACTTGATCATTGGATTATCCAGTCACGCGAATGATTGATTTATGGGTCAAGACCACATTAGAAGGACACATTATCGAGTTTGCATTTGAGAACCACCAATTTTTTTCGCAAGCAGAGGCTAATTTCAAGAAAGACAGAAGGTTAATATTGTTGAGAGAAATCCCCATGTGGATTAAAGTTTTCTTGATGGAAGAGGGGATGTTGACTATGTCCTTGACTAAGATGGCAGGGTAAACACCCTCGCTTAGGGTGGGGCGAGGCTAGGGTAGAGTCATGTCCTGAGAGAGGGGAAGGATTATTTGACAAACGGGGGGGAAAAAACAAGAAATGGACTCAAGATATGAGTGAGCCTTGAAAATATGCGCCATAATTGAGAAGTAGTGGCGCGACAGATCAAGAAAGAAGCAAGATAGTCCGAGAAGTTGCGGAAAGAAGTCGGACCAAGAGAAGTAGAGGAAAGACAGAAGGAGATGTGATTCATGCCAACTTCCTCCTCTCTTACATCTACACATTCTCCTTCTCAATTAGATACACACATCATCAACTTAAACATTCATAAATACTAGTGTACATGTGCAAAGCATGTATGCATAACTAGCACATATAGGACTTGCACGTGTACTAATGACAATAATTATCACATGTAATGCAATTCATGTATGCTTTCAATCCAATCAACAATTCTATTCATTTCATAAAGAATAGTAAACCATTTAAAATATTTGCATAATCCTTACATTATAATAATTTAACACAAGTGACATTCACTTAGATAGTTGTAGTTTAGTTAAGATTTTTTTGTTTTAAGGAAACCAAGCAGCTCCACTATAATATTAAAACTCCACACACTCTCAACTACTTCTATTCATCCTTCCTCCCTAACCTACTTCAATATTCCATCCCTATCCTTCCTCTATTGGACTATCCCGTAGCGTCAACTATATTGACCTAACTCCATATAGAACCCGTAAGCGGAAGTGTCAACTACCTTGATCAAGTTTCCTCGGTAGGTAACTAGTAGTCATCATCACATGTCTATGGGAGCGTGATCTAACATCGTCCTCCCATGAATCCAGGTTTCAGAGGATACATGSTGGGAAATTCCTCCACCCCTCCTAAAAGAACTAGGGTCAACACCCTATCATGGACTATACAAAGGAACTGTGTTGATGGGATTTTGTCATCGTATATTCAGTTTCAGGAAGGTTTGCTAATTGAAAAACCTACACTTTCCCACATATCATAGCAAGGGATTTGAACCAACATCACTTCGCATATATTTATACCATACTATTTCTCGGTTGATGTTCACGACATCAACCGTTTATTATCATTATCCTTTGGCTATTTCATATCCCATTAACCTTCATATTAGTTATAACACAAACTAATAGATATCCATACATTATTATTATGTAAATGCATTTAATCATGTCATTAATTCGGTATCAACGTACCAACAAATTTAAATGTCAAAAATTTCAAGCTAGAAACAGGTTTCATAATATCCATCATAATTCAAACAATGCTAAACATTCATAGAATTGACATTCACATAAGTCCATATGTTTAAAATTTCAAGTGTATCTATTGGACATATTGTCATTGATGTCAATAGCTGATGTCTTTACATTATAATGATGCGTTGGTATGAACAATGTTTTTGTTTTTATATGATAGGGAACTTCTTTAACATTCTGGTGCTACAATATTGAACAACAAAATTTAACAATCACATAATATATCTATAAATTCCATAACTTGAATTTAGGGTAAAATGATAATAATTTCAGATTTACCTCTTGAAAAAGAAGTTTACCTTCCTACAACAACTTGCCTGTAAATGCTTTCCTGAAACTGTTTCTTCCTAGCCATCTAGGAGTATATCCTCTCCAACTCCCTAGCTCCATAAAATTAGATTCCTTGGCCCCTGAGACCAAAATCCTAGAAACCAGTCCACTAGCCCAAAATCCCTCCAGGATTTACCTCAAATTCTCCTTCTCAAATCTCTCTTCCTCTCCTCTCAAATCTCCCTCCCTAATGCACCCAACTCCCTTCCTTATCCCCCTCCATCCAACTACTCTCTACGCCCTCATAACTTTTCCATCCACCTTATATTTTTCATTAATTCCTTACCCACCCTTAATAAAATAAAATAATAATTTGTTTAATTTTTGCAATAATGAATTGAAAAGATAATATAAAATTCGATCAACTCAATTATTAATTGAATTAATTTAAACTAAATTAACCATAATAATTAAAAGTGATTAACTGGGTGCTACATAGACCCACCCTTCAAGAAACTTCATCCCAATGTTATAGTAACTTACAATACAATGATAATAATAACATGATTCATACATCTCAATTAGATACACACATCATCAACTTAAACATTCATAAATACTGGTATACATGTGCAAAGCATGTAAACATAGCTAACACATATAGGACTCGCACGTGTACTAATGACAATAATTATCACATTTAATGCAATTCATGTATGCTTCCAATCCAATCAACAATTCTATTCATTTCATAAAGAATAGTAAACCATTTAAAATATTTGCATAATCCTTCGATTATAATAATTTAACACAAGCGACATTCACTTAGATAATTGTAGTTTAGTTAAGATTTTTTTTTTAAGGAAACCAAGCAACTCCACTATAATATTAAAACTCCACACACTCTCAACTACTTCTAATCATCATTCCTCCTTAACCTACTTCAATATTCCATCCCTATCCTTCCTCCCTAACCTACTTCAAGATTCCATCCCTATCCTTCCTCTGTTGGACTATCCTGGAGCGTCAACTATATTGACCTAACTCCATATAGAACCCGTAAGTGGAAGTGTCAACTACCTTGACCAAGCTTCCTCGGTAGGTAACTAGTAGTCATCATCACATGTCTATGGGAGCATGATCTAACATCTTCCTCCCATGACTCCAGGTTTTGGAGGATACATGGTGGGAAATTCCTCCACCCCTCCTAATAGAACTAGGGTCAAGACCCTATCATGGACTATACAATGAAACTGTGTTGATGGGATTTTGTCATCGTATATTCATTTTAAGGAAGGTTTGCTAACTGAAAAACCTGCACTTTCCCACATATCGTAGCAATGCATTTGAACCAACATCACTTCACATACAAATATTTATACCATACTATTTCTCAGTTGATGATCATGACATCAACCCTTTATTATCATTATCCTTTGACTATTTCATATCCCATTAACCTGCATATTAGTTATAACACAAACTCATAGACATCCATACATTATTATCATGTAAATGCATTTAACCATATCATTAATTCAGTATCAAAGTACCAACAAATTTAAATGTCAAAATTTTCAAGCTAGAAACAGGTTGCATAATATCCATCATAATTCAAATAATGCTAAACATTCATAGAATTGACATTCACATAGGTCCATATGTCTAAATTTTCAAGTGTATATGTTGGACATATTGTCATTGATGTCAACAACCGTTGTCTTTACGTTATAATGATGCGTTGGTATGAACAATATTTTTTTTTTTATATGATAGGGAACTTCTTTAACACTTTGGTGCTACCAAATTGAACAACAAAATTTAGCAATCACATAACATATCTATAAATTCCATAACTTGAATTTACTGTAAAACGATAATAATTTCAGATTTACCTCTTGAAGAAGAAGGTCATCCTTCTGCAACAACTTGCTTGAAAATGCCTTCCTGAAACTGTTTCCTCCTAGCCATCTAGGAGTATATCCTGTCCAACTTCCTAGCTCCAAAAAATTAGATTCCTTGGCCCCTGAGCCCAAAATCCCAGCAACCAGTCCACTAGCCTAAAATCCCTCCAGGATTTACCTCCAATTCTCCTTCTTAAATCTCTCTTCCTCTCCTCTCAACTCTCCCTCCCTAATGAACCCAACCCCCTTCCTTATCCCCCTCCATCCAGCTACTCCCTGCCCCCTCATAACTTTTCCATCTGCCTTATATTTTTCATTAATTCCTTACCCACCCTTAATAAAATAAAATAATAATTTGTTTAATTTTTGCATTCATGAATTTAAAAGATAATATAAAATTCGATCAACTCAATTATTAATTGAATTAATTTAAACTAAATTAACCATAATAATTAAAAGTAATTAACTGGGTGCTACATAGACCCACCCTTCAAGGAACTTCGTCCCAAAGTTATAGTAACTTACAATACAACGATAATAATAACATGATCCATACATTTCAATTAGATACACACATCATCAACTTAAACATTCATAAATACTAGTATACATGTCCAAAACATGTATGCATAGCTAGCACATATAGGACTTGCACGTGTACTAATGACAATAATTATCACATCTAATGCAATTCATGTATGCTTCCAATCCAATAAACAATTCTATTCATTTCATAAAGAATAGTAAACCATTTAAAATATTTGCATAATCCATCCATTATAATAATTTAACATAAGCGACATTCACTTAGATAATTGTAGTTTAGTTAAGATTTTTTGTTTTAAGGAAACCAAGTAGCTCCACTATAATATTAAAACTCCACACACTCTCAACTACTTCTAATCATCCTTCCTCCCTAACCTACTTCAATATTCCATCCCTATCCTTCCTCTATTGGACTATCCTAGAGCGTCAACTATATTGACCTAACTCCATATAGAACTCGTAAGCGGAAGTGTCAACTACCTTGACCAAGTTTTCTTAGTAGGTAACTAGTAGTCATCATCACATGTCTATGGGAGCGTGATCTAACATCGTCCTCCCATGACTCCAGGTTTCGGAGGATACATGGTGGGAAATTCCTCCATCCTTACTAATAGAACTAGGGTCAACACCCTATCATGGACTATACAATGGAACTGTGTTGATGGGATTTTG